>PVJH01030140.1:0-25166 GCA_004026705.1 Nesogale talazaci
CACACCTAATCTGAAGAGCATCCTAAATTTTGGAACTCTGATTTCACTTTTGAAAGGTTTGCTGTGTACTCCCCAAAAGATTTACAATCTAGAAATAGGATCATAATGATAGTGAGTTTGGCAATGGCTTCCTAAGATTCAACCACTCTTAATTGCAGGAAAGTAGAGATTCCCTTGGACAATTCCCTCATTTAATTCCCCATTGACTTCATTTTATAGTGCTGTATATCTCATTTACGTTCAGAAAGGAAATTGCTAAGTAAATCCATGAGTTGTTTGCTGTATGGATTATGCCTGGCATCTTATTTGTCATGATCTCCTCCTTCTTTCTTGGAGGCATGGGCTCAGTAATCATTTTGTCTTTGTCCTCAATCTGCAACTCTCCACTATTGACTCCTTCCCATCCCTATGGAAACATGTCGCATCTCTCACATCTTTAGCGATGATCACAGTAATAAACCATCTATCTATAGAGCGTCTCTATGAATCAAGCTTGAGTCCATGGCAATGAGTATCCATATATTTCTCTAGCTACATGTAGCTCTACTCTCTTCTTTGCAGTCAAGCTTGCAAAAGACTTTCAGAAAGTTACAATTAACTCTATGTACTCCCAAGGCACTCCACTCTGTCACCACTGCTTTACTTTACCAGAATCATATGAGATTATGTGCAACCTGCTCATTTCTAAATCTCATGAGAAAATAGTTTTAATCTAATTGAGCATCTGATAGGTTCAAGCACTCACTTTTCTAGGAACCTTTTGCTGTCACTTTAGCAGTAAGTTTTGAAAATAAGGTTCATTTTCCTGGTTTTCATTACAATATATATGCTAGACACATCAGTACTAATATAGCTTATTGAATGATTATAATGTGCATTTATTCTTCATAACACCATAAATGTGTTTGAATTATAGTGCTGGATAAGAAAGTGTGAAAGTATTGTGGACTGTAAAAAGGACACGCCATGTCTTGGAAGAAGAGGGTCAGTGTGTTCCTTAGAGGCAAGGATGATGACGCTCTATCTTGCATACTTTGGGCACATATTCAGCAGAGACCAGTCCATGGAGAGAGACATCATTATTAGTAAAGTGGAGGAAAACAAACCTAAGGAAGAACCTCAAGAAGTTATATTAACACAGTGGCTTCAACAATGGGTTCAGGTCTAGGAATAATTGTGAGGATTGTGCATGACTGGGCAGCATTGTGTTTTGTTATGTATAGGTTTGCTATGGGTTGGAAATGACTTGATGGTACCTAACCATCACTACCACCACCCACCACCACCTTTGCCACCACCATCACCAACACCACCTCCTCTACCTCCACTAAGAGTCTCACCAGCAACCCCCCAGCCCCACCACCAGAAGCACCACCTTCACCACGACCACCACTACCACCACCATCACAAGAGCAACTCTTCAATGTTTAATTCCAGTGCCATGTTTTCTAGTTCAAGGTAGAACTGGTTATCCTAACATGATAGAATATTCCCTTGATTCTCCTGAACACACTTCAAAAGCAAATGTTTAAAATGGCATACTGTATCTTCCTCATTCTTAAAATTGCTCCTTATGGTTTTATCAGCCACCAGTTGCTCACACCACAAAGCAAGGGCCAATTATTCTTGTTCTCTGACCAGTGTGCTCAATAAACTTGAGTTTAATAAATTTTATCCTACTGACTTACCTCCTATTTTTCTAATAGGCCAGTTTTGTTCATTCCTACCACTTTATCTGATTCAGACTTTGTCAAATTTGGCAAACTTTTGGTCCAATTGATTCCTTGTTCTAGGAGAAATTCCTGTGCAACATTGTCTTCTACACCAGCAGTTCCCAACCTGTGGGTTGCAACCCCTTTTGGGGTCAAACGACCCTTCCACAGGTGTCGCCCAACTCATAACACTAGCAAAATTATAGTTATGAAGAAACAATGAAAATAACTTTATGGTTAGGGGTCACCACAACATGAGGAACTGTATGAAAGGGCTGCAGCATTAGGAAGATTGAATATTCTACACAGTTGGTACTGACGTCAACACCCTGCTTCCCCATATCCTGACACTTAAAAATATCTCCACATTACAAAATATCTACTAGGGAATGAATAGTCCCTCACTTGGAAATACTTGCTTTAGTCTTAATCAATATTCTCTCACTCTCTGATTAATGCAACAGATTTGTTTTAAGTTAAATGATACAAAATTCATAGCTGGCTACTTTTGATTAGTTTTCTTAAAACTATGTGTAGTTAGTTTCTCCAAGCCTTTATAATAAAATCCAAAATTCTTAAAAGCATACTCATATTTTGACCTTTGCTTATCTTTTACATTTCTCTTTGCATCATTTTTGATTACACTCATTTCTTCAAGATGTCAACTGTTTACCTTGGGGTTTTTGCAGAAACCAAATTTGGATTTAGAATCTTTTTATTTGCCCTTGCTTCTCTGTTTGGTCTTGGATTGCAATGAGTGATGTAACTAATTGGTTGCTTGCCATTCTTCCAATCTCGACTGACAGATTATGCTTTCAAAGAGCTCCTCCTTGGATGGTTAGTTTTATGTTTCAATTTGACTAGGCTAGCATTCCCAGTGGTTTGGTCAAATAAGAGAATAGTTTCTGTCCTATAATGTTATCTAATGCAGCATAATCCAATTACCTACCATAATGTCATCAATCACTCAGTTGAAAAGCAAGTTTCCTTAATGGGCTATCTTCTCTCAGACACTGGCATATTTCTTACTGTATTGGTCTCTCTCTCTCTCTCTCTCTCTCTCTCTCTGCTTCTCTTTCTTTGTAGTTTCTGTCCTCATCTGGTCATCTAATCTATATGTCTTGAAGTGACATATAGAAGCCTCAAGCCTGCCAAATAAATGATATATGGATTTTGTGTTATGAAATCCCCCCAAATCCCATGAGCTAGCAGAGGTTTCTTGTCACCTGGCCTCCCAACGTGTGAATTGTGTAAGGCAATCACTAGAGGTAAATGTTGTACTCTTTCTCTCTGTTTTTGTATATACTACTGGTCCTATTTCTCAGGAGAAATTTAAGACACTATCTAAACAATAACTCATGTAAATAAAAAACCTAGGAGGCTGGATAATATAAGAGAGGATACAAGATCAAAATCATAAGACTCATTAACAACCTGTTTTGCTTGCAGAAAGCAATCAGAATATGAAGGCTTACTGATGAAGATCAAATATCACAGTCTTCAATATGGATTACAACTCAACATTGAAATCCCCACAGCTTGCCCCTAAGTTTCAAAATAAGCAATGCAGCAGAGAGAACTTGGCAAGGATTTCATTTTACTTGGATCTATAATCAGCACCCATTGAAGCAGAAGCCAGAAGATCAAATGAGAGAGTAAACTTGCAAATTCTGTAATGACTGATTTCTTGAAGTACAAAAAGCAAAGCTGCCACTTTTAAAGACTAAGCTGTGTCCACCCAAACCATATTATTTAAAAAAAATATTTTATTGCAGGCTTGTACAACTCTTAATCACAATCTATCCATCCACCCATTGTGCCAAGTACATTGGTTGTCATCAACATTTCCAAAACATTTTCTTTCTATTTGAGTCCTTGGTATCAGCTAACTTCCCTTTTCTCTCTGCTCCCTCCCTTATGAACCCTTGTTAATTTATAAACTATTATTTTTCATGTATTACACTGACAAGCCAGAGTATTTTAAATGATCTCATATTCATTAAAATCTGGCTAATGCATAAGGAAGTTTGGAAAAGAGTTCATGTCTTTGAATTATGATGTTGGTAAGAATATTAACTCTACTACGACAATCTAAAAAATGAACAAAACTGTCTTAGAAGAAGTATAGCTGGAATGTTCTGTATAAATGAAGGCAGATGAATTTTGTCTCTCATATTTTGGACATGCTATCAGGAGTGACCAGTGCATGGAGAAAGGCATCATGATTGATAAAATAGAAGGTAAGCACAAAAGAAGAAGGTCCTTGATGAAATGGAATAGTTGGGAGGATGGAGGAGGAGAGGCAGGGTTGTCTTCTGTTGCATATAGACTCTCTATGAGTTAGAACTTATTTGATGATACTTAACTTCAACAACAACAGCCAGCAACAATGTCCCTCTCTAGCACAATAGGTTAATGGTCCTACATACCCACACTACCTGATTTCATAGCACATTGCACTTTCTCCCTTAGTATGTTTCTAAAATTCATTATGATTTCAATGACTCTCTTTCTTGTCACATTGAAAGATCTGTGAGGATGGCCACCACATTTGTGCCATATGTCGATGTGTATGTGGTGCTAGACACAAAGCTAGCTGAATGCATGTTTTAAACTCAATTATTTTAAGATTACTTATTTGAAGAATCTATTCAAGGAGGGCAATGCTATCTCATAGATTACATAGTGAATTGGCTGAAAATAGTGTGAGGATGGTACAGGGCTGGCCAGTGTTTGTTCTGCTATAATAATGTCACCATAAGTCAGAGCCAACTTGACAGTGCCTAATAACATCATCAAAAATAAAGTACAGTGATATATTATTAGGGGTTGGAGGTAAACGGAAGAAAGTCAAGGATTAAGGATATAAGATTCAAGTCATTCCTTATCTTTGTTCTTGGACTTTGCTTTATCTGCTTCTCTGTTTCACTCTCTGTGCATCATAAATAACTGGTCATGTCAGTCCTGATTTCAGATGACTTCCACACTGGCTTACATAGTAACATGTAACACCACTAGTAGATTTTAAATTTTAGGTAAAAACAACAATATCAGTAGACAATTTAATGACTTTATGTCCTCAGAGTAGTGAGAAAGAACAGCAAGATATATGCCCTTGTTTCTAGGCTGCTGCTTTTGGCTTTTAGAAGGTAATAAAAAAACCTGTGGTACTCTGATGATATGTAGGATAATTTCTTTCTTTCTTTCTTTCTCCCTCCCTCTCTTTCTTTCTTTAACAATTCCTTTAAGTATCATTCTCATTATAAGTATGCCTGACAGGAATATCTTTGGCCATTATAGCAATGAAGAAATAGAATCAATAAGTTAAACAGTGTGATAGAATTTTCTTACTTTTCTCATCTCATGTGTTTGTTGGGCCGTCATCAATAGAGTGTCAACATTCAAGTCTAAAAGCAACAGTAGAATCTCTCAAAGTCTCCCAATGCTGTTAGGAGTTCCATGGACATGGAAGCTGGTCAACATGTAATAATAGGACATTATTGCCAGTGAAAGAACTGACTTCTTTAGTTTCAGGGCCCTGTATAGACACAGTTTTAATTTTCTAGGGGGAAAAACCTAATCAGAAACAGTTTATTGAACAATATTATTATTATCACATGAAAAGCACATACACACAAAGCGCTACAAGAGTATAAAAATAAGAAACTCTTAGAAATTCAAGCTTTGTGCAGAAGAGCACAGGAAATGAGGCAGATCATTACCTAAGTTGGATGAGTCTTGCCTGAAAGCAAGGTGCTTACTTGTGTTTTATTGACTATGCAAAGAGATTAACAAAATAGGGATCATTATTGAACAAACTATGGCTAATGGCAGAAATGGCTCAAGGGCCAAATCTTACATGCTCTGTCTCCCAAGGTTGATTGCCACAAGGTAAGTTTCTATGCCTTTGAAGTCAGAGCTGTCCTCAATTTTCTAACTTTCTTACCAATTCTAACACCAATTTCCCTTTCGCAGTTCTTTTTATTTTTCAGTTTGGTTTGATGATTCATTGCAATGGCCACACTGAACTCACATGCAATACTCATGATTATGGGTTTACTAAGGAAATGTACAGACTACAATTCATGTGAGAAATGCTTACAATATAGTTATCCAATTAGGACAGGGTTTTCTCTCTTAAGACTGCAGGTAGCCTCTCTGGGTACCAACCATTTGGCTTGGCCTCTGCCTTGTTCTGGCAATGTTTCGAAGGTCTACTGCGGCTGCAAATAAATTGTCAAATGCATGAAACTCTAATAAAAGCCTCAACCTTTCTGGGTCAGCAAGCCCAGCTTCCTTAATTAAGTGTGCGGAGACAGCCCACTCCACGAGCCAGCCTCCTATTCGAAAACACTCCTTTACTTATTCTGAAGTCTAGGAAGTCCTTTGATTTGTCACAGGCTCTGATTCCTGGTACTGATGTTGTTGGTCCTCTACCATTCCTATGGTGCCGTAAGCTCTTTTCTGGATCAAATATTTCAATGCACAGGGATCTTGGGGTTCCAAGGACATGCTCTACGCCTTGTGCTTCTCTCTTGCTAGTAGTAGGATCACCCCTTCCTGTTCTTAGATGATCCATTTTATACCCAGGAGGAGGATGACAACGGCAATTAGCCCTGTGAATCCCATGCACAGTAATCAGATAATCCAGTCACTATCTTCCTCTACCTTCTTCCTTGGATCGCTTGGGAAAAGGAAGATCTTTAGTGGGAGTAACAAAAGCTGTGGTGACACAAACCACATTAACATTGCATTGCTGGAGCTCTGAGAAGAGTTGGAATTCTGGAATACTTCATTGTGCTCTTGCAGAATATGTACAGTCTTTTGGACAGAATTCAGGGATATTGCATGGTTCTAAGACAGTAAAGGTATATGCCAGGGTTGTAGCTTTCCACTATTCTTAATCAACTGGTATGCCTGAAAAATAATCCTAGAAGTTGAACTTCTGGAAAAGAACACTGCTTAGGGTCAGAGAAAGGCTCATTAGCAACCTGAGATATACAGATGAAATAACATTGCTTGCTGAAGAGTTTGCTGGTAAAGATCAAGAACTGCTACTTTTGGAGGGATTACAACTCTATGTAAGAGACAGAAATCCTCACAAGTGATGTCATCATGATATTATTCCACATGTAAGTAAAATTTTGCTGATGATCATTCAACAAATGTTGCAGCAGTACATTATTGCCAGAAATTCAGGCCCCAGCTAGAAGAGCAGGTAGATCAGGGGATATCATTGTTGATATCAGATGGATCTTGACTCAAAACAGAGCATACCAGAAAGGTGTTTACTTGTGTTTTATTGACTATGTTCAGGCATTTAACAATGTGGACATAACTTAGCCTTGAGAAGAATTTGAACTCCTAAACACTCCATTGTGCTCCTGAGGAAACCGTGTGTCGATCAAGATACAATAGTGTGATTCGAACAAGGGATTTCTATATGGTCTAAAATCATCATAATCATTCAATCTGTATTCTAAGCAAATAATCTGAGAGGCTGAACAGTAAGAGGAAAACCACTGATTCATTATTGGAGGAAGGCTTATTAAGAACATGTGATATGCAGATGACAAAAAAGCTTGCCTACTGAAAGTGAGTAGGATTTAAAGTACTATCTGATAGAGATTATGGATTGCAGCCTCCAGTATATATTATAACTCACTATAAAGCAAACCAAAATCTCCACAACTGGACTAATAAAGAACATTATAGATGAAGAACAAGATGCAAGCTGTCAAGAAATTCATTTTACTTGTAATCACAATCAATGCTCATGTGAACAGCAGCCAAGAAATAACAAGATGAATTGCACTGGATAAGTCTGCTACACAAAACTTCTTTGAAGAGTTTAAGAGAAAAGATGGGACTGGTACAATTGTCTCACCAATAGAGTGAAGCATATCAATGGTCATAAAGATAGCATAGATATAGGCAATGCTTCATTCTGTTGGAAAAGATAAATAAAAACACACTGCAACGAAATAATAGAAACCTTGATTAAACAAAACTATGAAAATGGGAAACTACTATTTCTTGACATGTCTGCCCTCTAAGCTTGCATTTCTGCTGGTGGTTAGTCCATCTCGCTAACCCTTATGCAAAGAATTCTATGCTCTTCAATATATAACACTTCAAAATGGAAGTTTTGGTATCCTGGAGGGGTTAAAATTGTGCTTCTTTTAAAAGCTCATTGAATTTGGGAAACAATGTAGCCTAAAAGGGTCAGGGCAGTAGGGTTGAAGGGTTATGACTTCCTATTGACATTCCCATAGCAAGCTCTTGATACCATGGAAGAATGAGCAGGTGTTTTGCCATAAAAGGGTGGAGGTTGGATGGTGGCTTACCTGTGGTGATTTTCCTGCTCTTTTTCCTCACCAATGTAGTTTTTAATTTTCTTAAAACTTGTCTCTAAAATAATCCAGTCGCCTTCAATAATCTCTTTTAAGTGCATGCATTTGAATCTGAAATAAATATTTGCCATCACTTTCCAAACTGATCTCTTGGCCTTGAATTTAATTGGAATTAAAGATCCTCTAGGAAATCATTTATTTGACTGGTCTTTGGACTCTGGATTGTTTGGGTAAATCCAAGATCCCTCCCTCCATTATGCACTGTAAAATTGTTTCCTTTCCCTTGCATATTGTTTAAAGTAATATAAACCCTGGCTTATAGTCATACAGTGCTTCACCTATGTTTAGTGTTCTGTTAGTTTGTCTTTTAGGGTATGTTACCATGACTATCCCAAGTGTATGGCTAAGAGAACTTGTCTGCAGCCATTTATTGACCTCAGGAGACATATTTAGATACATTTTCATTAGAATAAACCAGAATATGTATGAAACTTATATTTTAATGACAATTTTAACATATTCTTAAAGTCTTCTTGAATTGGAGTCTAATTGATGGCAAGTAACAACAAAATAGAAATGGGCTCATAAGTTTTCATTTCATTGAAGAGCATTGGCATGAAGGAGAGGGAATTATAATGCACTGGAGTGCATTTATGTTAGAGCAGAGGCATTGAAACTGAAACCCTTCAGAGGAGAAGAGGGAAAAATATGTGGAAGTACGTGGGTGTTGGCTGTACACTTAGCCAGTTGTCCCCACACCTAAGAGTGAGATTTATATGATGTATGGTAATGGCTGAAGTGTCCTTTCTTTTTTTTTTTTTTTTGGCATCACTGCCCTCAGGTGGAGGGAGTAGGAGGCCCAGCCTTTGCTCCGTGGAGCTGGAATCGAACCTCCATCCCAGTGGGCGGCGGTCCCGCGCACAACCACTGCGCACTGGGACTCAGCCCGAAGTGTCCCTTCTTTTTGGGTAGACATTGTAACTCACTGAGTGATTCAATATAGTAGGCAGCAGAGGCTGCCGCTTGAACCGAAGCTGATTTATCTGAAGAAAGCTAAGCCAAGGGAAACCCCCTCTTATAAGGATGAGATTTTGCAATCATCTTTAAACTTTCAAATGCTAATTCCTACCTTATTTCTCTAACTACCCGCTCTGGAGCATGTTTAATGAAAATAAGGGATGATGGCTGTCATATCTTAAGTAAGCTCAATTTTATCTGCACTGTGAAATAATTTCTAATTATAAAGCTGGGAAACAGAACATTCACTCCATCATGTGCGTGTTAAAGGAGTGAGCCCGCAGTTCTTACCACTAGAGTTGCCTCAGAAATTACTAACCTCTGCTAAATGGGGAAAAAAGTGAGCCTCTTCATTGGTGTTTTAAAAATAGATATATAAATATTTGGCAAACAGGTTAAAGTTTGACCTGAATAACTATTTTTTTTAGGTTGGTCATTGAGCACATTTTATTATACATGAAAATGCCTCTGATTTATAATAATATTTCATAAATTATATGTCAAGTTACACATGATTTTGCAAATACTCAGTGAATACTAATTGCCAGGTGGCCTGTTAGATATTTTGCAATCATATTATCCACCTTATAGTTATTTCCCAGTCAATATACTGATAGAATATTAAAAGTTCCAAATGGAACAATTATGACGAAAAAATTCTCATGGCATTCAGAAATCTACTTCAAATATTCAGGTACAACTATCCAAGTATATAGAAAAGGTTAAATGCTGCTTTTAACTGCAATAAAGATGCTTCAATAGTTTAAATGTTTGGATTCTTATTAAAAATATGTGATATCATCTTCTCTTGTATGTTAAGTAATTCTACATATTCATATTCTAATTAATAACCTATATATGAAGCATCCTCCCATGTGTTGAGATTCATTAAATAACTGCACAAATTTTTGCTCATAAGTGAATCTCTTCAGCTTCCCTTTCAACGTTAGAGTACACCACTGAAATAAAGACTAAAAATGAAAAAATGTATAGCAGAAATAAGAGAAGTCTTCCCAAGGGAACAAGAAGTGAACCCAAATCAATGGTGAGGTTGTGTAGGACATCTGGTAGGGCTTGATCAAGGTCAATATAACTGAGAGGAACTACTGAAACTCAAATGAAGGCTGAGCATGATAATGGAACAAGAGGAACGTAAAAGGAAATGGAGGCAAATGGCATTTATAGAGGTCTAAGCACAAATATGTTCTTAAGTAAATATACTTATATGTGCTTATGGAGAAACAGATCCATATGCACATATTTCTAGGTTTTGTATTAGGATAGCAAATAGACATTGGGCCTCCATGGAAGCACTCCCTCAATGAAGAACACTTTATTCTATTAAACTCTGACCTTCCCTACATGTTTGCTGAAGACAAAGCAGGTACATAAGCAAATGTAGTGAAGAAAACTTATGGCACCCAGATATTAAAACATACGGCACCTTAAAGGATGGAAGATAAGCAAGTGGCCATGTAGCTGAGAAGCAACAGAGTCCACATAGAAGAAGCATGCCAATCTTTGTCATCATGGTGCTGATAGGATCAGGTATCAGGCATCAAACTAAACAAAAATCATATCATTGTCAATGATGGAGAATGTAGAGTGGAGACTCAAAGCCCATCTGTAGGCAACTGGACATCCCCTTACTGAAGGATTGTGGTGAGGAGATGAACCAGTCAGGGTGCGATGTAGCCACAATGAAACATACAACTTTCCTTGTTTTTTCATGTTTCTCTACCCACCCACCCCACCCCCAATCATGATCCCAATTTTACTTTACAAATCCACCTAGATCAGAAAATATACACTAGTACAGATAAGAACTGGAAACACAAGGAATCTAAGAAAGATAACCCCCTCAGGAGCAATAATGAGAGTAGTGATACCAGGAGGGTAAGGGTAAGTTCAGATAGAAAGGTGAAACTGATCACAGGGATCTACATATAACTCCTTCCTGGGGAATAGAAAACAGAAAAGTGGTTGAAGGGAGACTTCAGACAGTGTAAGATATGACAAAATAATAATAATTTATAAATTATCAAGGGTTCAAGGAGGGGGGATGGAGAGGGAGGGGGGAAATGAGCCCATCCCAAGGGCTTGAGTAGAAAACAAATGTTTTGAGAATGATCAGGGCAACAAATGTATAAATGTGCTTGACACAATAGATTGTGGAAAGAGTTGTATGAGCCCCAACTAAAATGATTTTTAAAAGGAAAAACAAAACAAAACAAGTCTTTCAAATGTTATAAGGCATCATGCTAATATGCAGTTAATGTTCTTTTGGTGGGCGGTTGTTACTAACACTTTGATAATTGCATTTTGTATATGCTTTCTCAATCTAGAGTTAAAAAAGAAAAGACTTCTGTAGATATCAAATGTCCTAGTCGTGCTATCAGGTAAGTGATGAAAGGCTAATTGTAAAGTCATGAGTTCAAATCTATCAGTGATGTAAGGGAGCTAGATGAGACCTTGTTCTCCCACAAAGATTTATAAAGCTTTGTAATTCCCTAAATTGGGTGGCTATGAGCCAGAATCAAATTAATTTGATAGCCATGCATTTCCTTTGTATTGTGGCTTCACATCTAAATGGAAAAATTCTCACCCATACCCATGGGGCATTCTCTATAGAAACAATTCAACCAATTGCTTATAACTTTATGCTGTTAAGATTCTCCTGGCCTGCTAATCTTAAAATAAATGTCATATTGTTCTTTCGTTTAATGACATATTCCATGGAAAGGTGCATTTCCTTTGTGATCTCACTAAAATTCATTAAAAATATTCCATATACTTACCACATCAGATCTCACTACATAAAATGTGTTTGATCATATTTATCTATGTAAGAGAGAAAATCAAGGGAACTGACTCTTTTGAGACTCTATTAAGTCCTTTTGAATTGCTGTAACAAGCATTAGGGGAATATTGATTACTAACTAATGCTAAAATAGACAGTTACTCCAGGGACAAAAAATAACCACAAAATGTTGATCTCATTGCTTCAGTTTTTCAGACATACCCTTAAGGCTGGGTAAAATTGACCATCAGCAATTCAACCAAACACTTGAGAGTCTACATTGGAACAAGCATACCCACTTATTGATTACCCCAGAATCGACTAAGATATACTAAATGACAAAATCCTTTAAGCAGACTATCAAAATCTCTTACATTAAAAAAGTATGCAATTTTGTTACTCACACATGGAAGTTCTTATGCATTTCTTGGTGATGGAATCTTGCCTGTCAGTACAGGTACTGTCTTCTGATTCAAAGGGCTATCTACATTCCTAAGCATTTGAGCTGGGACATTAATCTTAAATTAAAATATTATGTTTACTATTTCACGGGGATCCACCCTGTAGTGTGCTAAAAGGAAACCTGCACAGCACACTGAAGCAGGCTGCCCCCAAGAAGCCATCGTAACTGATAGTCACATCCCAGAGGGTGCGACTCTGTCAGGTATACATCTCATTATTCACCTAGTAGTTCAACTTGCCTTTATAGTATGAACTCTTGGCCACTCAGATGTGAACATATAATTATAAGCTTGGTTATTAAAAATGACAAGATTGAATGTATCTATCTTTGTCAGAGTGACTACTGGAAGAACATAAACATGAAATATCTATCTGCAGACATCACAACTATAGCCACTTAATAGAAAAGGGCGCATCTTCCTTCCCCACACCTTCACACCCCCTCACTGTGACTATGATGATTGAGTTGATTCTGACTCACAGCAACTCTGTGTGGCGTTTCCAAAGCTGTAAAGTTTTATGGGACCAGAGATCCTTATGGTTCTCCTGTAGCGTTGCTGGTGGGTTTGAACCACTGACTATTCCATAACACTCCAATGCTTAACTGACAGCACTTTCTTAGAGCTTTAAATCAGAAGATGGCTCTATTGTATTTTCAAATGTCAGACTGTCAGCAATTTGTTATGTATCCAACAAATCTATCCTGATACAGTTGCTTTGTATCTATACTACATGGGTGCTTTGCTCCTCTTCTGGGTGCTCAGGGGTCTATAGATGGGTACACATGATTAATGTGCTAAGCTGTTAATGGGAAAGTGAGAGGTTTGAAGTCAAGGTCTGGTGATCTACTTCCAAAAAATCCCAAATCAAACCAAACCAAAACACAGCCATAGAAATGCACACCTTTCTCTTTGAACACACATGAGGTCACCATGAATCAGAATTGATTCAATGGCAACTGGTTCTTTTTTTTTTTTTTTTTAGGTATCACTGCCCTCAGGTGGTGGGAGTAGGAGGCAACTGGTTCTTGATAGCGCCTGGTCTGAAGGCCAGCAACATCAATGTCATCTGAATTCATTGGAACGGTGGCATCGTACACCAAGATATTCTGCAGCAGACTGTATCTTCTCATTCAGAATTCTTAATCTGGACAGATGAGCGTTCTGCAGGAAATCTGGCACATATTTATATTTTTATAACTGCAGTGGGTAAGTCCTCAGAGTCTCAACAAAAGTTACACAGTTTGAAGCTGTGAGTTGCTCTGTGGAAGAATGCTATGGCAGCCTGTCTGTAGCGATTATAATCTGGGAAGCCAGGTGGAGCAGGTCTATTTTCACTTACAAAGTAGCTATTGAGTAGGAACTAATGAGGTGAAAATAGGCTTTCTGTTTTTATAACTAAAACTAAAATGTGTAACATTTTCTGGTTATTTATTATTATTCAATAGACACATTATTTATATAACTTTTGAATTAAATCATCTATGTAGAGACAGATATTTTTCGAAAATCCAGATTCTAAACTTTATTGTTTCATCCATGAATGTTCAGTATTTTTATTGTTTTAATCTAGGATTTTATCTAAGGGATTTTGGGGGGTTAATAGCAAGTCACCTTTTTATTTACAACAAATAATTGCATACTCTCATTTTAGGTAACCACATCTGTGGAAAACCCAGCTGTTCAAACTAATAATAATTCATGTTAGTTTAGTAAGCAGCAGGCAGGGACCTCATCTTAAAAGAAATAAATAGCTTCTAAGCATTTGCTTTGTAAAATGTTGCCAGCAGTACATCATTGAAACACAAATCAATTGTCACTTTAATGCTTCTGAGATGTATCAGCATTAATGATTAAACTGCAAATGATCAATCTTGAGGAAATTAATTGCTAAGGTCTTTTGAGATGCATTTTCAAGGAAAAGAAAGGGTAAGAAAAACATTAATCAAATGCTGTTTCACTTAAGTAACCTTTTCATTGGCTACATTAAGCCTTTAGCAAGATACCCTTCTCCTTAACCCCTTTTTAATGCACATTTACCTCTTTCTTCGATACTCTTTAAATTCTACACTTTTATTTTTTCTAATGTTAGATTTTCTGTAAAATATTTTACTTAAATCTCACATTTCTAATATCTGCAGTTAATAGCTAATGATCATCTGTAAGTCAACTCTTAAATTCATTCCATGTAACACAATTAATGATAACAACAGTTCTCTGGTAGCAAGTGCGTGGTATTTATGTTTGTCTTCTGTGCCCCCTTGCCCATTCTAATATCTGCCCTTCTGTAAGCTTCCTCTTTTCCAAGAAGGTTTGCCACAATATTCAGCTCTAAACTATTAGTTAAGTTGTTAGTTCATATAAATATCTGCTAAAGTTTTTTAAACCTGATTTTCCTACATAGTTCAAATCTTTCTTTATGTTCTGAAAGACACTTCAAAAGATTTTTAAGATTTTGGAGAACTAATAAAGTTCATGATACGCAGATGTCATCTTGCTCAAAGCTTTTAACACTTTTCTTAAAGCCTGAACTAAAAGGACTAGGACCAGACCCACTCCATGTAAAGATATTCACAGCTTATGGGTGAGCAGTGAGATGAAGTTACCTTGGACATCATAAAGACATTAGGGGATTTTTCTAAAATTAAGACATTTTCTTTTTAGTTTTTGATATAACTACTTTCAGTTTCATCCACCCCTTTTGAAAACCAAAGGTTACTATTAAAATAAAATCAGAAAGATGTTTTCTGATTTATACACTCTAATGAGAATCAGTGATAAGTTCATATGCTTAACAGAAATTAAATTAAATTGATGTTCCTCTTATCAAACAATTGGTAATTTCATTTTCAACAGCAGCTACTTAGTGGAGGAAGGATCACGAACAACTTGTGCTAGGCTGATGGCCCACCTTGTTTGATGCCGGTGAGGAGGACTTGAGGTGAAGTAGAGGCAGAGAGAGAAGATGGCATGCAGTCTTAGTTATGGATGACAACTCAGTGAAACGTGTGCATCAGTTTGTCTTACTGTGCTGGCTTGTCTGTTATGATGCTGGAAGCTCTAGCATCATATTGCAAACACCAGCAAGGCCACCCGAGGTGAACAGGTTCAGCAGAGAGTTCATACTGAGAAAAAATTAGGGAGAAGTAGTAAGATGTGTAAATGACACAACCTTGCTTTCTGAAAGTGAGACATTGAAGTGCTTTCTGACGTAGATTAAGGAATATAGCTTTTCATAGAGATTTTGACTCAATATTAAGAAAACAAAAAGTTCTCACAACTAGACCAACAGGTGACATCATGAGAGATGGAGAAAAGGCTGAAGTTAACAAAAATTTTGTCCTTTTTGGATTCCCAATCAACATTCATGGAGGCGTCAGTTAAGAGAAGCAAGGACACATTACATTGAGTAAATCTGTTGCCCAAGACCTCTTTAGAGCACTGTGAAGGAAGTTAGGTGTACCTGAGCCAAGCCATTATTTGTTTTCAATTGCCTGACATACTTGGGAAAGTTGGACATTGAATAAGGAAGATTGATGCACTTAGGTTGTGTTGCTGGAGAAAAATACTGAAAGTCATATGAAGTAATCTGTCTTAAAAGAAATAAGGCCGGAGTTCTCCTTAAGGACAAGAATAGCAAGACCTCATCTTACATACTTTGAACATAATATCAGAAGTGCCTAGTCCCTGAAGATGGGCATCTTGCTTTCTAAAGTAGAGGAGCCATGGAAAAGTGGAATCCCCTCAATGAGAGGCATTGACACAGTGGCTGCAACAATGGATGCAGACATAGAAACAATTGCGAGGGGGGTGCAGGTTCGGGAACTGCTGTTCTGCTGTACTGGGGGGTGCTGTGGGTTGGAACGGACTCCATGGGCTCAAACAGTAACAGTGCTACCAAATATCAGTCCATTTGCAAAGATGGCTCTCTCCTGATAACGTTTCTAAGTACATGAGACCAAGTCTGGTCATCCCTGCTTAGGGGTCCTTCCTCCATGAAACATTCATTTCTTCTTGCTGCCCATGGTCTAGTCAAGATTTGTCACAAACACAGTAATTCAGATGTAAACATGTTTTCCCCCCAATCTTTAGTCATTGTCCAGTTTTCATATACATAGGACATAATTAAAAATACAGGCTCATGTCAGGTGCATCTTGGTCCTCAAAGCGAACATATGTGCTTTTTGACCCTTTAAGGAGAATTGTCCATTGAAATACATTATTTGTTTACTGGACTGCTGCTTCTTTGAATGTTGATTGTGGATCCCTGTAAAATGAAATTCACAATACTTTTGATATTGTCTGTATTCATTATGATATCATCTTTTGGTCCAGGTGAAGGACTCTTGTTTTCTCTACAGTGAATTTTATTATCATGTTGTTAATCACTCTTAAGTTGGTGCTAGTTCATAGTGACTCTATCTGCAAAAGAAAAAAGCAGAGGAAAAAGATGATGAAGAACTAACAGCAGAAGAAGTGGAAGAAGAAGAAGCAGTAGAAGAAGGAGGAGGAAGAGAAGAAGGAGGAGAAAACCTTTAATGAGATGCATGGACTCAGTGGCCACAAAAATTGGATCAAATGTAACAACTGTGAACTTGCTCACGAGAAGTCACGGTCAGCCCACAGCCCAATTCACAGGCGAGATTCCACCGCTACACTTTTATATTTCAAGTTGACATGGAATTATGTAACTATCACAAGCACTGAGCAGTATTGAACTTGTTTCAC
The DNA here is from genome assembly GCA_004026705.1 of Nesogale talazaci. Lineage (NCBI taxonomy): Eukaryota > Metazoa > Chordata > Mammalia > Afrosoricida > Tenrecidae > Nesogale > Nesogale talazaci. The sequence continues at coordinate 17,072 of PVJH01030140.1, forward strand.
ATGAGGATGCCATGAGGCAGAGCAAACAATAACTCCATCCATAAGTCATTCAAAGAAGAAAGACAACTTATCTGTCCTAAGTGCTTTCCCCAAAAGCTTATCTAGTATTGCGTGTATGACATTCATCCTAGATGTCATGTGAAGGTAGCACCGTGGCCAGATTTCTATTAACTCAGTAAGATTCGATGTGCAAAATATATTAGCCATCCAGAGATGCAGTAGGGGATAGGAGGAGTCATATCCAAGGGGATGCCATGAAAAGTACTTAAAATATAAAATATGTCAGGCTGAAGCAACTGGACAAAGGGGTATGATATTTCTGCTGACCTGTGCTATTATCAAAATGTGTCCATCTTAAAATTAGGAGGGGAGGCACTTGTGGGTGCTTGAATGGGGCTCAATTTACAATTTCCCTGGGCATGTCTCACCCTTGTTACAGCCCTTGCTTCCCCATGCTTCATTCTATTCTCCTTCATACTCTTAAAAGATATTTTTCAGTTTTAAATCAATAAATATATTTAATAAAAAATGCACACATGAACTGAGAGGAAATAGTGAAACCCAAATGAAAGCTGAGCATGATAGTGGGACAAGAGGTAAGTAAAAGCAAATAGAGGAAAGAACTCAGATGCAAAGGGCATTTATAGAGGTCAAATACAGGTATGTACATATATAAATATATTTATAGATGATGTTGGGAAAATGGATCTATGTGCATATTTTAATAGGTTTAGTATTAAGGTAGCAGATGGATATTGTGCCTTCACTAAAGTACTTCCTCAATGCAAAAACACTTTGTAGTATTAAACTGGCATTCCCTCATGCTCAGCTTCCTGATATGATCACTGAAGACAAAGTTGTGCATAAGCAAATGTGGTAAAGAAAGCTGATGGTGTCTGGCTATCAAAGGATATAATGCTTGGGGTCTTAAAGGCTTGAACATGCAGCCATATAGCACAGAAGCAAAAAAGTCAACATGGAAGAAGAACACCAGCGAGTGTTATCATGAGTTGTCAAAGAGATTGGGTATCAGGCACAAGGAACAAAAAAACCTTATCATTGTGAATGCAAAGGTGGGGGGGGGTGCAGATTCAGAACACAAAGCTCATCTGTAGCAACTGGACACCCCCTGATAGAAGGATTGCAGGGAGGAGATGAACCAGTCAGAGTACAGTGCAGAAATGATGAAACATACAACTTTCCTCTAGGTCTTAAATGCTCCCCCCACCTCATCATGATCTCAATTTTACCTTACAAATCCGGCTATACCAGAAGACGTATACACTGGTAACAGACAGAAACTGGAAACACAGGGAATCCAGGACAGATGATCCTTTCAGGACCAGCAATACCAGGAAGGTGCAGGGAATATGGGGTAGAAAGGGGAAACCAAATATAAGAATCTACATATAACCTCCTCCCTGGAGAAGGGACAACAGGGAAGTGGGTGAAGAGAAACATCAGACAGTTTAAGATATGACAAACTAATAATAAACTATAAATTACCAAGGGTTTATGAAGGAGGGGGGAGCAGGGAGGGAGAGGAACAAGAAGAGCTGATATCAAGGGATCAAGTAGTAAAAAAAGCTTGAAGAATGATGATGGCAACAAATGTGCTTGACACAGTGGATGGGTGGATCGTGATAAGAGTTGTATGAGCCCCAATACAATGATTAAAAAAAATACACACGTGAGCTGATTTGTTAACAAGAGCCATACGTGTGTCCTTTATGTTTGTAAAAAGTGTATATGCATATATACACCAATATATTAACATGGATGCCTAGAACAAGGTTTGGGAGGGTGCTCATTAAATGATCAATTACAATTTTCACAGAACAAGTTGATTGTAAGAGAAATACAACAGAATATTCCTTAGACATGAAGATCTCAAGGCACTGTCTTATTTATTTGGGGCACATTGCCAGGAAAGACCAATCACAAGTAAAGATCATGAACATTCTGAGGGGCTTCTATGAAAGGGATTGACACAGTACTTAGAGCAGCCACAAGAATGGACTCTAATAAGGCACCAATCAGGAAAATGGTACATGGTAGGGAAAAGTTTTGTCCTGTTATCCGTAAAATCACTGTGACCTGGAGCCTCCTTATTGAAAATTAAAGTCCACAGTACCAAACAACTGAGTAAAATTTTTTTTTTACTCTCTGCAGATTAAAAATTTTAGTCCCACAGAATATAAAATATTACTCTCTTCACTGTGATGTACATTTTCCAGGCATTAATACTTCAGGAAATTAGAGAAACAATATGAGAGATCAAAGGAAACAACACAACTACATCCAAAAAGCACACAAAAATCAACAAACTCAGTTATTCTGTTTCTTTGGAGTCCTTGCTACTGTGTAGGTCAGAGTAGGTGATGAACTCTGCTGAGTTTCTCATGGTAAAACTTTATGGAAGTGGACAGTGTTGTCTTTTCTCTGTGCACAGCAATCCTGGAAAAGAAACATTTCTTTTTGAGAGGAATAGGAATGTAATGTGACTCTCATGGAAATATAAGAAGTCAGACATCAGGCATACCTAAATTTTAGCTGGGGACCTCGAGATGACAGGAAAAACATTTTAAAATCTGCCTATTTATAAAGATGCAATAGTAGCTACTTTTAGTGTAAGGGTGAAATCATAACTTAGTAAAAATAAATTCAGCTAAGTAAATACTGACCTTTTTTAGCAAAGCATGACATTTCCCCTCCAAAATGACTCCATTAATCAAGAGTTACTGTGATTGTGATTTATATTTAATTTAAAAACTTCACTTGTGTCTAGATCAGCAATAAAGCAGTGATTATCAGACACTTCCCCAAATCCCTATAACCTAGTTAACTTCTCAGTCTCCTCTAGCATGTGATGTTGAAATCTCACAGGGAGAACTGTGCTACTTTTTAATAAAAACTATCTGGACAGCAGTTAACTGGGGCATTAACCTGTTTGGGAGAAAAATAAATCTGCTGACACTTGCCTGTCTTAGCCAATTAAGTGATCAGATGAAAAATACAAGTGACTTCTAGATTTTCTAAAGAAAAAATTTAAACTTAAGTAAATACACTCATGTAAAACCGCATAAAGAGGAATTTGTAATGGTGACTAAATAAACCTGCAAGGTAGTTAGATTTTGGGATAAATAAAATAACTTTACATATTGGAGAATGTTAGCCTATTTTTATATATGGGGATTAGGTAGTCTTGAGTAATCGGATACATATTGGACTATGAACCACAAAATCAGCAGTTCGAACCCACTCGCCATATTAAGGGAAGAGATGCGTCTTTTCTATTCTTGTCAAGATTTCCAGTCACAGCAATTCATAGGGGACCCTCTCCTCTGTCCTACAGTTTCTATGAGGAGGAGTCAACTTGATGGCAGTGACTTTGGTACATATTTAAAATTTTTATCTCCCATGTGATGATAAAAATACTAAAGCCTTTCTAGAAACATATTTTTAAAAGTTAAAGCAAAAACAAACCAGTTCCCTTGAGTTAACTTTGACACCTGGTGACCCTGTACATGCCAGAGTGCAACTATATTTCATACATCACTATTTAAGAATTTAGGGAAAAATACAGAAAAGTATCAAATAGAAATATTAAAATTACAATTCCTTTTACTTACAAATGGCCACTGTTTATTATCAGTCTATTCTGTTATAGTCTGTATCTCCCCCAGGCATTGCTGCTTTACATGGCAAACAATCTGTAATATCTACTGATGAACTTTTAGGAGTGGAATTAGTAATTAGGAGTGGATCAAAATGCATAGATATTTTTATGACTTGACTATATAACTAAACGGACTTCAAAACCATTGCATTTGTTCTTATGCACCACCCTGTATTAAGTGTACATCTTTTAATAATTGTCACCAATACTGCATGAAAATACACTCTGGGGTGATCAGGAAAGAAAAGAGAAAAGAAAATACACTCCAATTAATTTAGTTTCCATTTCTTAGTGTGAATGACCAACATTCTTGGAAACACTACTCCATACCAGGCATTATTTAGATATGAATATGAATGTGACAGTGACTGCTCTCATAGAGTAAAAATACAGAAAAAACTCATACCAGGTGACTGGATATATGATCCATCCAATATTAGTTTAGTGCAGACCCCGAGTGATTAAGGAACAAAAGGAAAATGTGACTTATGACGTAGAGGAGTATGACAGATGGAGGTTTTTCTCTTGGAAGATGAAGAGGGATTGAGAAACTGTGAGTATCTTTTACTCTAAGGTATGGAACCCAGGTGCATAAGTGTTACCTGATGGACTGATCATAATGTCAAAAGTTTGAAACCACCAGCTGCTCCACAGGAGAAAGACAAGACTTTCTCCTCAGATGAAGAGTTTCTATCTGAGAAATTCACAGGGGCAGTTTGACTCTGCCCTGTGTTTGTCAATAGGTGTCATCGAGTCTGTTCTGACCCACAGTGATCACGATGTGCAAGAGAAGGAAACATTACAAGGTCCCAGGCCATCTTCACATTTGTTCCTGGGCCTGAGTCCCTTGATGCAGCCACTGTGTCAGTCCATCTCTTCGAGGGCCTTTCTCCTTTTTGCCACCCTTCCACTTATCATACATGATGTCTTCTCCAGGGTCTGGTCTCTCCTGTCAATATGTGCAAAGTATGTAAGATGAAGTTGTGTCATCCTGGCCTTTAAGGAACACGCTTGCCTTACTCCTTCCAAGAGAGATTGGTTTGTCCTTTAGGAAGTCCATGGTATTTTCAATATTCTTCTCCAGCAGCACAATTCAAATACATCAATTCTTATTTGGTTTTCCTTATTTAATGTCCTACTTTCACATGCCTATGATGCATTGAATAACACCATGGCTTGCGAAAGGCACACCTTAGTCTTTAAAGTGGCACCTTAACTTTTCAATACTCTCAAGAGACCTAGAGATCTTGTGTATCATATTTACCTAATGCAATACATCTTTTTATCTCTTGACTGCTGCTTCCGTGAACATTGGTTGTGAGTCCAAGCAAGATAATATCCTTGACAACGTATCATCAACCTTTTCTCCATTCCTCTTGGTGTTATCTATTGATCCAGTTGGAGGATGTTGATCTTCCTTACGCTGAGTTGTAATTCATAGTGAAGGATGCTGTCCTTGATCTTCATCAAGTGCTTCACTTCCTCTCCACTTTCAGCCATCTACTGTTGCAAGACCTATAGGGCTGCTGAGAGTCTGCATCAACTCAATGAAAGTGAGTAAGGTTTATAGGGGTTGATTGTTACCTGCCTTCAATCAGTTGTCTCAGGTTAACTCCTTGCACAATGAAATGAACTCATACCTGATCCTTCGCTATCCTTACTGTCCTTCATGAGTTGGATAATGGTTTTCTGTGATATTTTCACTGTATAATTTTGTATAACTTCATAATATTTTATTTTTATAGATGAATAACCTGAAATATCAAAGAGATAAAGTTAATTTTGGTTGTCATATCTGACATATAAGAGAGGGAAAACTAGAGTGTTTCAACATGTCCTCACTCATGAACATAAATTCACTCTCTCTTAAGTCTCCTACCTAGTCTTTTTATGATTCAGAGTTGTTACATATAATTATATCATATTATTCCAAGTCTTCACAGTGGTTAGTAGTGGCAGTCAGGCACTATACAATTCTTTTAGTCTTGGGGCCCCGAGATGAGGTTTGCATGGTCCATTAGTCCAAAGGACTAATTTTTTTCTCTGCATATTTTTTCAACGTTCTTTGCTCTGGATAGTGAGAAACACAACAATTCATCTTAAATGAGCACCCACATGCTTTTAAGGTTCTAATCACTGCATTTGATTTTGAAACTTTGCTTGTGTATTGTATTGTATCCATTGACCTTCATGTTCCAGAGATTATGATCCTGAGTCCTATAGCCAAGAGCTCATTTCTTCAATGTATTATTGAGTTTGATCCCTAAGTGTTCTGTCATATGCATGAGAATATTTGTAACTCATATAAATACATATGAAAAGTATCCTAAGTAATGCTATCAATATAGGTTCAATTTTCTTTATGCACCTATTCAGTTTATGTGTCTATTTATAGATTCTTTCATGGCCTATTGGTATTACTGTTATTGCAGGGTTCACGATGTAGTAGTGTTTGCCTCTGAACCCAAACTTCCAAAGTAAGGAGTCAAATGCTATGAGAAGTCTGATTGTAATTAAACAGTATCAGCAGCTCTTCTTTTTCATTTTGTCTTACTTTCCTCAGAGTTGAAATGATATCTGTAACCCAACTGTATCCAATTCAACTTTTTACAGGTGTACAACTCATTGAGAGCAATGAGAGTAAGCACTTGTGCAACCCTTGCCTTCCTCAAGGTGAGATTTCCATTCCTCTTTATCTTTCTTTCCTGTCCTACCCACCCCTGGCAACCATTAAAGAACGTTCTGGTCTGTATGTTTGCATCCCCTTATTTTCTTATACAACTGAAGTCATACAATAATTGCCACTTTGTGATTGATTTATTTCACTTAGTGTCACATCTTCAAGCTCTAACCTTATTACATAATGTATCCTTTCTCCTACTGGCTGAGTAATATGTCATTAAATGTATGTTTCACTTTTTCTTTATCTGTTGAGAAGCATTTAAAAATTTTTCCACATTTGAATTATTTGAATAGTGCTGAAATGAACATTGATGTACAAGTTTTTTTCTCTTTATTTCTGTCTTCAGTGTATATACTTAAGAATTAGATCATAAGGTTGTTTTTAAAGGAATCATTACACCGTTTTCCGCATAGCTATAACTTTTTGTATTTTATTACCAGCAATGGAAAAGAACTTCAATTTTTTACCCTTTTCTTTCTATACATCATATCATCTTATTTTTTGATCTAGTAAAATTCTAGGTGTTGAGACTCAAATCAAATGCAAATTTTAAAAAGTGGTTCTGAATTTTAACTATTGTCCAATTTATTGTTCTATTTGTTTGAACAGTTTATGTAATATGCTCTGGTCCTTCTAATTGGAGAGAAGAAATTAAATACTTGCCTGCTACTTATATGTCATCACCTATTATTCCTTCTCATAGTGGCCTTAGAAGACCTTTACAAGACTGAACTGATGCATCAGATTTCCAAGGCTGAAATCATTTAAATCACTACGAAGTCAGTTTCCACATCCTTCTTCCATGAAGTGGTTAGTGGGTATGACGTCGGAGAGTTATGTACTGAATTGTGTCCTCAAAATATATGTTATAAATCCTAATCTCAATGCCTCAATGTTATAGTAACATTTGGAAATGAATTGTATTTGTTATGTTAATGAGGCAGAAAGTGTGGAAATCTTCTATTGACTTCATTTGAGATATAAAAGAGATTTAGCAAACTTGCAAATAAACAGTTCCTGCTGAGTCTACGATTAAGACACTATTAAGACTCAGATCTCCAAGAAATGAAGAGAAAAGGAACTTGTTCCAGAGCTGATGGAGAAAGACTTCTCATTGAACTTGTGTTGATATTAGCCCTTCCAGCATCTTCAATTGTGAGAACATAAATGTATGTTTGTGAAAATGATTCACTTGCAGTATTTATGTTACAGTATCAATAAATAAGACAATATTTAATGTACTGAGGGTTGCATACCAGCCTTCCGTACAGCAGAAGGAAACACTGGCCTTTTGTGCACTATGCTCCAAGTGTTCTTATGATGTTGCAGCCGCTCTGTCAAGGCATCTTGTTCTAAGGCTTCGTTTTCATGGTCCTTATATGTTACCAAGCATGTTGTCCTTTATCAGGAATTCATTTCTTCTGATAACATGTCCAAAGTATGTCAGATAAACTATGTATTTTAGGACAGATTTGTTTGTTCCTCTGATGGTCTATGGTACTTTAAATTGTCTTCCTCAATATTATAATTTTAATGTGTCACTTCTTCTATGATATTCTTTAGTCAATGCCCAACTTTCTCAAGCATAGGAGGAATCTGAAAAGACCATGACTTGATCCAGGCACACCTTAACCTTCAAAGTGACATCCTTGCTCTTCAACATTTTAAGAAGATCTTGTTAATATTTCTTCCTCCAATCCTGATGCCATGTTCTTCTTAAGGAAGTTCAGCTT
>PVJH01030141.1:0-25176 GCA_004026705.1 Nesogale talazaci
AAAAAAAAAAAGTCTGCCTGGAGCATGATGCTTCTTAAAGAACTATCCATGGTATCAAACTGACCCCAGCAACTCGATAGGTTAGATGGGAACCTTAGATGTCAGAGAGTTTATGCTCCTAATCCAGGAACAACTCCGAAGAGGGGGGAGGGGTCAGAATATTTGGCTATGCAACTCACAGAATGCCATCAACATCAGCAAATGGCACGTGCGAAAAGTCTTCAATTGGTTTGTGCTCTGCTAGCTGTATCCTAACAACACAGTAACTACTGTGATATTTATACTCATTGAATATGGATTCCTATATTAAGATCCTGAACTGAGAACCCTCTGGGGGTAAAGCTAAAAGAACCAGATTTGAAGGAGGGAAGACTGGCAAGCGTGTGTGCTGTTCGCGTGTTAGAAAGAACGTGGGCTGGCTCCAGAAGGCACCGGCGGGCAGACATGGGGCCGATTTTATTGCATGAGAAGAAGGGCTCCCTAATGTCTGCAAGAGCTCCCACTGCCTGCCCCCCCCCCCCCGGGCACATGGAGGCTCAGCCTCTTCGTGCTCGCCACTCATCCTCCAGGCCTTCAGCGTCTTCCCTCTCTGTGCTCCCCAGGCAGGTACTGTTGTCTGGCCCTGACAACCCAGGCCTACGAGGAGTTCTGGGGAGTCCAGCCCCCACGTGGAGGTTCCTCTCACTGAGTAAAAGTCATTAGAGATTCTGGGCAGGGAGGACCCTTGGGGAACCAGCAGGACTTTTTTTCTTTTCTTTTTCTGACAAGGGCACCAGCGTGAGCAGGATAGGAACCCTTCAGGTCTGAGCTAGCTGGTTGCAAAGGAGGCCCAGGCCTGGGACTGAGAAAATGGGAGTGAGGAGTGTGGGGGCCATGCTGGGGAGGAGAGAAGCTGGTCTGGGGGAAGCAAGGAGAAGTGCCTGCCCCATGCAGAGTGAACCTGTGACCCTCTCATCTCCAGATAGAAGGACAAGACAGTGATCTTGAAACTGGGGGGTTTGGGGGGGGGTGTCATGCTGACTGGTGTCAGCAATGGGTCTTTAAGAGAGTGGGAGCCATGCGGGAGGCTTAAAAACCCAGCTTGTCAGCGGTAATTCTCTCCTGCCTGGCTCACTCTCAGCCGGGGTCCAGGCTGCCGTGCAGGGAGATAATTTACCTCTAAAAGGCCTGATGGCTCCCGCTGCCGTCTGAGGAGCTGGAACACAGGTGCCTGCTGCTTAACTTGGCGCGACACAGTGTCCTCCTCACCTCCACCCCACTTCTGCCAGGTCAGCTTCTGTCTCTGTTACTGTTTGCCTGCCTGTCTCTTCCCACACCGCCCCCCTTTGGTCTCCATTTTCCTTCCCTGGCCTCAGCTCCATGGCATGGGGGTCACACAGAAGCAGGGGTAGCTCTTTGGATTAAGGCGTTGGATAAGACATGGATGGCCTGGAAATCGGACAGATCTGTTCCCGGAGCAGTCCAGTCAGATGTTCTTGAGGAGGGGTGGCCTGGGGGGACTTCATCACACCCACTCCAGATTTGCATGCTATCAGGATGGGGCCCCTCCTGGAACAGGCCGTCTGGTCAGGGGTCTGATAAGAAGAGGAAGACGGTCAAGGGCATGGGTCCGCACAGCGGCTGCCACGATGAACTCAAACTGGTGTCTCAGTGAGCTGGAGCCGATTGGATGTCACCTAGCACCAACAGCAAGTACCCCTGGCCTGTAATGTCCCTTCTTCCCCTCACCTCCTAACTTACAGGTCCAGGTCCTTTTAGACTCAACTCAAAAATCTTTGTGAAGTCTCCTGCCCCTACCTCCCTGTGGACTCAGTCCATGACTCTCCCTGTGTCTGCCGGGAGTGAATGAGGGGCTGTCTTCCCTGAATTATTGGGCATCTCCTATACTCCTGCGGGGTTTTCATGAACTCCCTCTGAGCTCTCCCTCCCAGCCAACAGTTCCTTAAGGACAGGAACAAGCTCTGTTCAGCTCCCCTTCTCCAGCTCCCAACAGACACAAAGGATGCTTGGGTCTCCTCCTTCCCCATGGTGCCGCCTTCCTGTCCCTCCTCCCGGGAAGCCTTCTCTGGTCACCTGTTTCAAGAAGCTTCTCTGTTGTTCTCCATTACAGCACCCTCCCTGCGAAAAACCGTGCTGGGCAATGGAACGACTGTTGTGCTTGTTGACATCATTGCTTTTTTGGCTCGCCGTCTAAAATAGCAGTCCTGGCAACCTGGGCTTTGCAGTGCTGGTTTCCAACACCCAGATGAGCTTGGCAGTCACCCTGCACTCAATAAAGATCTATCAAGTGACGAGAGTGCTTACGGGATATCTACCGCCTGGCCAGGCCGCTAGCCATCTCCTCTCCTTCTTCTGGCTCCTTGGTGCTTATCCTTTGGGGAGTCATCTCTTCTACACTCTCACTTTATGTTCCTGGGTACCGATGTGACTGAATCCAGGCCCATAATAGCCACATCCTGGGATCGTCAGAGCTTGCCTTCTCACTGACGAGGAAAGCGCGGGGTCCCAAGACGCGTAGAAAGACCCAATCCTGGGTCCCATGCATTCACCAAGGAGGGAGGTGGGAGAGCTCTCTCCCCTTGGGCAGAAGGAAGGCAAGCATGGGTAAGAGGCAGGCCTGCTCTGTCCATGGGAATGCCCACCACAGGGCAGCCGGGCCAATTGCTGCAGAGAGACCTGTCCCTGGCAACATGGTGGAAGCACCTGGATCCAGAAGTGCCTGAAGCTACTCCTAGATGCTTCAATTGCACAAGCCAGTTGTCGGGGTTTTGTTGTTGTTTCCTGCTTAAGCCGATTTAAAGTGCAGCTCATTATTTCAACTGGAAAAACTCTCATTCATGCAGATGGGAAAAGGCTCTCAGAGCATCTTCTGGTTCTCATCTAACAGCTGACAAACAGGCCTGGCATGTTGTAGGTACTCAGTGAAAGTGTTGAGTGACTAAGAAATTGTCAGCTGTTTAAGGGAATGCATTGTGTCTCTCTCGGTGGACAAAGCCCCCTTTGGCACGCAGAGCAATGCCCACTCCCCACCATGGGCCCATGGACGCTGGCTGGTCCTACTTGGGTGAAGTGCATCTGTCTTCTCTTCCTTCTCCTCTATTAATTCCCTGGGATGACTCCTGCCTCCCACGCCCTGCTCGTGTCTCCTGGTCCTCATTCTCTTGTGCCTTTTAGTTAATAATTGTCATGATTTGCAATCACCCAGAATAGGTCTGCGTCCCTGCTCCCAAAATAACCTTGGGAAAAAGCGAATACAATACAGAGTCACAGGTGTGCTGTGGACTAGGGCTGATAGATGTACTGGCAGACTCCCACCTACTGTGGGGGTCTTTTCTGATGGCTCTGTTGGAAGTTGGTTCTGATGTTAGTCAAAGATCTTCTTCTTTTTTCAGTTGAAGTATTATTGCCTTGTGTAGCAGCGGCAGTATTTCGAACTGCACACCATAAACTGAACATCTGGGAGCAGAAATTTGTGAATGCTAACATCAGAAAATGACACACTGCTGGTAGCACAGTGGGTTAAGTTAGCCATGGAAGGTCACTGGTTCAAACCCACCGGCTGCATTGTGGGAGAAGGATGAGGCAGTCTGCTCCTGTAAAGATTACAGCCCCAGAAACCTGATGGGGCAGTTCTACTCAGTTCCCTAGCGTTGCTGTGACTGGGTTTGGTTTGGGTTCAGATGGGCAAAAGGAAGAGGAAGGCCATAAGGGTGATTACTTGTAACTGTGATGTGTCGTACCTGTATCCACCCTTTCAAGTTACTTGGACCAGCGGTTTGGTGACACTTGAGTCCCTACCAATGGTGGGCACGCTCTGTCTTACCTGACGAGACCTCTGTGAGGGAGAGGGTGTTCTTGTCTCCTGGGACTCTTCTGGTGTTGGGATATGACTAGCCATTAAAAAAGTGTCAACAGAATCCGGTGTCAGGCATCAGAAGACCCAAAACAAACAATCATCACAACGTAAATGAAGGGGGTCAGAGTGCAAACCCAAAACCCATCTGTAGACAATTGGACATCCCCTCACGGAAGGTCCACAAGGAAGGAGGGAGTCAGACAGGGTGTAGGATAGCACTGATGAAGCACACAGCATTCCTCTCGTTTTTTAATGCTGCCCACCCCCCTACTATCATGACCCAGTTCTAGACCAAAGCTTGTGCACTGATATCGATAAGAACTTTTGGCACATGGAATCTAGGACAGACAAACTCCTCAGGAACAGTCATGGGAGTAGTGTCATGGGACTTGTGATACCATGAGGGTAGGGGGAAGGTTGGGGGAGAAGGGAGAGAAAGGGGGAATTGATCACAATGTTCAGCGTATTAAACCCCTCCCCCCTTTCCTGCAAAGGGATAAATAATAAGAACATGGGTGAAGAGAGACAGTGGATGGTGTAAGACATGAAAATAGCAATTATTTATAATTTATCACTGATAAATTTATTTATAATTTTTCAAGAGGGTGGGAAGGAGGCGAAAAAAGTGGAGCCAATACTAAGGACTAAAGTAGAAAGAAAATGCTTTGAAATGATAAGGCAGCATATGCACAAATGGGATTGATACCATTGATGTATGGATTGTTATAAGAGCTGTAAGAGCCCTCTAAATTGATTTTTTTCAAAAAAAAAGGAAAATTTTGATCATAAACATTTCCCAAAAAGATACAACAGTGAAGGCAATGATATAAGAATCTAAGATAGGCCTATCGGCTAGGGTCAATAAACTCACGGTCAATCTGATTTCATCTCTTCACCTACTTTCTTTTCTTCCAAAAAATACAAAACAAACCACTGTCATTGAATGGATTCCAGCTCCTCATGGGCCTGCAGGACATTGTAGAGCAGCCCCTGGGAGTTCCTAAGGCGGTAGTTCTTCACAAGAGTTGAAAACCTCATCTTCTTTCCCTCCCAACTTACTGCCATCAAGTCAACTCTAACTCCTATGACGCCACAGGACAGGGTAGGACTGTCCCCATGGCTTTCTGAGACGTCAAGGCTTTACAGGAGCTGAAAGCCCCATCTTTCTCCTGAAGGAGTGGCTGGCGCTTTCAGACTGCTAACCTTGCAGCCCGATGTGTAACTGCTACCCGCCAGGGTAGCATATCGTTTCATATGGAAGCATTTCAATAAGCAATTCTAGGAGACAAAAACTCTTTTAGAAACCATCATGGTAGCAGCACTGTCACGCCCGGGCAGATTGCTGTGCGCACCCCAGTGCTTGTACCCTTGTGAGGTTCTGCAACCCCCTCCCATTGGCATTGGGTTTGACTGCGTGACCTGCCTTGGCTCGTAGGGCAACAATATGTGTAAGTGGTAGTGAGAGGCTCGGGAGGCCCCTGCTCACTGGGGTCTTCCCTCACTTTCTGGCTGTTGCAAACCCTTTCCTACCATAGGAGGACACGCACGAGTGTGAGTTTGCCCCTTTGGCACAAGCCACCACGTGGAGTCCATCGGCATCTGGGCTACCCCAGGCAAGTCACGCAGGATAGCCATGGCCTGTCTAAGTTGTGCAGAAGTGTGGGCTGTGTCTTCGAGCATGGCACACCATGTGGACCAACTTGGGGATCCACAGAAACATGAGCAAGAAGAACAGCTACCCATTTAAGACACTATATTTTGGGGTGCTTGTTCTTTGCTATAGGGCGATACCTAATGCATGCACAAGTTTGAGAATGAGTAAGGCCACGTTTCCTAGATTGTTTTGTCATTTAAAAAATTAATTTTTAATTTTAATTTAGGTTTTACTCTTTTCCCTAACCCTAACCAATTTTGTCATTTTTTCCCCCACAGTTTTCATCACTTTCTGTCATCAGGATCTAATAAGTGTATATGTTTTGATTGGTTGAGATATCACTTAAGTTTCTTTTGATTTGAGGTTTCCACTTTTGACTTATTTTTTTCTCATGGAATTCATTTTGGATGAAACTGAGCCTTTCGCCTTGTAGATGGATTAGTCTGCAGCATTCCTTATCGGGAAAGGCATGTGTCAGGGCTGTATCCTTCACCAGACTTATGCAATGGGTATGCTGAGCAAACCATCTGCAAATCAGGGCCCCATGAAGAAGAATGATGGATCGGGACCAAAGGAGGTTTCATTAGCTACCGGCAGTACTCACAACACAACCACCTTGCTTGTTGAAAGTGAGGAAGACTTGGAACTTTTGCTGTTGAAAATGAAAGCTTTCAGCATGAATTGCAACTCAGTGTAAAGGAACCCGAAATTCTTCCATCTGGACCAATAAAAAAAATGAAGATAAAGGAATACAGGATTGAAGTCAAGGATTTAATTTTACTGGGATCCATCACGATGCTCGTGGAAGCAGCCATCAAAGAACCAAGGGATCCATAGCACTGGGCAGATCTGCTCCACAAGATCTGGTTGTGTGATATCAATCAACGATGTCACTCAGAGTACTAAGGTGCACCTGATTCAACCCACGGTATTTCCTATCAGCTCATACGTGTGTGAGGGTTGGGTTATGAAGAAGGAAGCCTGCAGAAGAATGAGGCATTTGGATCATGGTGTTGGCCAAAAAATATTGGCAGTGCCACAGAATACAGGCAGAGCAAATGAATCTGCCCCAGAAATAGCACAGCCAGCATGCTCCTTGGAAGAGAAGATGCGAGACTTCATCTCATGTACTTTGGACACGTTTTCAGGAGAGACCAGTCCCTGGGAAAGTAGTCCCTCCTTTTCATTGGCCTTCTATTTTACCAAACATAATACCCTTTCTGTGCAGCCCTTGGTGACCATTGCCTGGAATCCCAAATCCATTCTTATCTGGAAATGACACGGTCATCCATTCTTGTTCATCAACCATGACCCTTGTCTGAAGAGAAAAGTTCCCTCCTAAAGCATTTGGTGACCCAATGGCACCAAGACCAAGAACTCAGTGGCCTTGAGTTGATTCAGACTCATGGCGACTCTGTATAATTGCACCTATGGTTTCCAAGAATGTCCATCTTTCTAGAAGCCTGCTGTCACAACTTTCTCCCAGGGGGAGCTTGGCAGGTTCCCAGCTGAGCACTGTTGGAGTGCCACCTGGGCTCCTTTTATACCAGAAAAGCAAGAGAAGCACTCAATTCTCCTCCTAAAGGCTCCTTTGCATGATCCACAGTTGGCCAAGGAAGCTGGTTTAATTTCTGGAGTGCCGTTATCAATTCATGGATTTAAATATTTTGACGGTTTTAAACATACACGGTAGTATTTTCCTTAGTGGTGTGAAAATTGCACTGTTTGACTTGAGGGAGCCTATTCAGGTTGGTTCCTGAGTCACTTTGACTCAGCTGGTCATCTTGCGAGTGTTTGCTGGCAGTGAGATATTCCAGGCTTGTCTTGGGCTTTTCTTGTTTTGATCAGAATGTCGTCAGTTCTGCAAGGATATGTGAGTCCCTCCTGACAGAGGTCCGTAGGATGCTTCATAAGTGAACGATGATGCAAAAATCTTTACTCAGCAGTTCTCATCAGAGACTAGAGCCCCCAAATTTCCTGAATATCTGGGCATAGGCCTTCTTGGTCTTGGAATGTATGTGCGAATGGAAGTGTGATTTCAGAGCCGATGTGTCGCACAAGTCATGATGCGGGGACGATTTGAAGGCTGTGGAGGCAAGAGGGCAGGTCCAAGTATCAGACACCGAGTCATAGAACCTAGACCATTAATCTGGGGAAGGCCAAGCTGTGCCCTGGGGTGGGGCAGCAGAAACTCTCTGGGGTCTGACCATACCTGGGTCTGAACCTGTTTCTCTTGCTAACACCTGGTAACATTTCTAAGGCCCTGTTTCTGGTCTGAGGAAGGGAGATAGCCTCACATGAGAACACATTTGGAGGATTATATGAGATGAAATTATCACTACACAATTGCTTATTGAACCCTTGCTGTGAGTATATCAGAGGGCTGGCCACCTTCTGATAGGTATTGGACATATGGGCTAATATTGGGCTTATGGTCTTGGACTGGGCTGGGTTGGGATGCTTTCTCAATGCTCCATTCCTCTTATATATAAATCTTTTCCTTATATACATATGTGTGTTTATGAATTTGTTTCTCTAGTCTACCCAGACTAACACAGACAGCAGGTGGGAGTGCGCTCACCAGCGTTCTTGGGTTTGGAAAAGGAGATTTCCAAATGCAGTAGAACCCAGTACTTGATCTCATCAGTACTTGACATCATCATATTTTGACAGGAAAGGTTGAAAAAAGTTTGCATTGGAGTTGAAACAAAATATCATAAACAAAAGCAGTCCGTGTCTCAGTTGCTTGGTGTGAGTCGGTGTTGTCTGTATGTGTTGTTTAAACCTTTTGTGACTGTGTTCCAAGCATTTTCCTATCATTTCCTTAGTTTTTGTGGATTTTTGCACTGCTTTTAGATAAAAAAAATGTGAGTCCTAAGAGTTTTTTTGAAAAAATCATCATGATAAGGAGCTGGTTAATCATGTTATTGATATTGTTGATGATAATTTAGTAAACCCTTTTAGAAAACAGTTAAGGAAACACCAACAGCAGACCACATCAGATGGATTTAAAAAAAGTTTTTAAAAGTCAGTCAGGTTCTAGTGAAAAAAGGCAATAGGAGGGAAAGAAAACTCCTGAAAAGCAGTTACTAGTTGATTTTTATGGAATGGGATTCCCCTGCTGAACATTGACTCTCTCTCCATATCTCCTCTCCACATCCATGCCCAAAGATCCAGATTCTCACCAACCTCAAGGTATGGGCCATACTGTAGCTGTGACAAACTTTTTGAATGTTGTGTTTCTTATATAAGTTATTTTATCTAACTCTGAACTTATTTCCTTTGAAATTTCATGAAAGGTTTTGTATAAAAAGGCAAGGTAGAGTAAAAACTTGGTGAATGTGAACAGATTAACCCAGCTTCAGTGATTTTTTTTCTTTAAAAAATGTTTTATGCTCGGAGGGTGGAGGGAAGGTGGAATAAAGAGGGGGAACCAATTGCAGGGATCTACATGTGACCTCCTCCCTGGGGTATGGACAAAAGGAAAGTGGGTGAAGGGACACATCAAACAGTGTATAATATGACAAAATAATTATAATTTCTAAATTATTAAGGGTTCATGGGGGAGAGGGAGTGGAGAGGGAGGGGAAATATGGGGAGCTGATGCCAAGGACCTAGGTAGAGGGAGGATGTTTCAAGAATGATGAAGGCAACAAGTGTACAAATGTGGCTTGCATACAATGGTTGTATATATTGATTGTGATGAGTTGTATGAGCCCCCAATAAAATGATTAAATTAACTAACTAACTAACTAACTAACTAACTAACTAACTAACTAACTCACAACACATGGAACCCAAGAACAGGAATGAGAATAGTGATGCCAAAAGGGGCAAGAGGTGGGGAGGAAAGGGGTACCAATTGCAATGAATCACACACAGCCACCACCCCCCCCGGAAGAACAGCAGAAACTAGAGAGGAAGGGAGACAGTTATAGGTGTGAGACAGGAAAATAATAACAAGCCATAATCTATTAAAGGGCTACGAGGGTGGGAAGGAAAGGTAGGGAAAAAAGAGGACCTGATCCCAAGGGTTCAACAGAAAGTAGATGTCTAGAAAATAACGGTGGCAACATATGTACTAATATGTCTGATATAATTGATGGATGGATTTAACAAGAGTTGTAAGAGACCCCAATAAAATGATCTTAAAATTAAAAAGATGTTTTATTGAGCTATGATTAGCACATCATAAACTCAATAGTTCAAATATATTACGAAGAGTTGTGCAGCCATCACCATAATCAACTTTGGAACTCTTACGGGAAAAATTGATTTGGAACTCAACTCCATCACATCTTCACGCTCCTTCTAGAACAGTTTAGCATCATGGTGCAGGGTTCTACTGCATGCATTTCTATGGGCTGCAAGCATACATAAGTATAAAATAGCACGTACAGGGGACTACGCCATGCAGAGTTCTTAGCCAGAAGCAAACACCTGGAGGGAAGGAGTCCCTGAGCTTGGGGCTTAGTGCTGTAATCAACACACACAGTCACGTGAACCAGGGGAAGCCCAGACCGTCAGGGCGCTCATCTACTCTACATCCTCCTTTAATGACTTGTGACTGGGGCCTTAAAAGCTTTACAGCAACCAGCTCAGATACAACTACCGTTCTTTGCCTGTCTGGAGCAAAGAAGGATGAAGAAAATAAAAAGACTCAAGGGGACAACTAGTCCAAAGGATGAATGGAGAACGCAGACCATAGCTTCTGGTTCCATTACCAAGAGCCTAGAGGAACTAGATGGTGCTGGTGACCACAACTGACTTCTCTGAAAGATCACAATAGAACAGTGGTTCTCAACCTTCCTAATGCCACAATTCTTTAATACAGTGGCCCTTAACCATAAAATTATTTTCATTGATACTCCATAACTGCAATTTTGCTACCGTTATGACTTGGGAGACCCCCATGAACAGGTCATTCTATCCCCTCCCCCAAAGGGGTTGTGACCCACAGGCTGAGAACCGCTGCAATAGAAGGTTCTGAACAGAGATGGGGGGGGAAATATGGAACACAATTCAAAACCATGAAAAAGGACCCAACTCATTGGTCAAATAGAGGTTGGTGGAAACCCTGTGGGTGTGACCCTTACACACCTTTCAAACCTGGAACCAACTGCCTCCTCCCACCTCCAGACGCGCCTTTCAGTTAACACTCAACCATAGGACACCACAGCACTTGCCAAAACACAAAGGATTGGCAGGCATTGGACTGTGTGGATAATAACAAACTAGCCTTCAGAAGAATGGAAATTCCAGAACTCATGTGGAATTTGTGCATGAATCAAAAGGCAGTGAACAGAGCAAGGGCATACTACATAGTTTAAATTCAGGAAAGGTGTGCATCAGGCATGTATCTTCCCACCGTATTTATTCCATCTGTATGCCGAGTGAGTCATCAGGGGAACTGGAATATGTGAAGAAGAATATGGCATCATGTTTGGGGGAAGGCTTGCTAACAACCTGAGCTAAGCAGATGGCACACTTGCTTGCTGAAAGTGAAAAAGGACTTACTGTTGGAGATCGGGTGTGTAATCTTCAGCACAGATTACAACTCAGTGTAAAGAAAGCCCATATTCTCACAACTGGACCAATAAGACACGTCATGATAAATGGAGAAAAGATTGAAGTTGTCAAGGATTTTATCTTGCTTGGATTTGCAATCAATGTTCATGGAAGTAGCGGTCAAGATATCAAAAGATCTAGGTAAATCTGCTCACAATATCACATTACAGTGTTGAAAAGCACTTTGAGGACTAAGGTATACCTAACCCAAGCCATGGTATTTTCCATGGCCTCATAGGCCTGGGAAAGTTGGACACTGACTAATGGACATGGAAGAAGAATCACTGCATTTGAATTATGGTGCGGGAAAAGAATGTTGAAAATACCATGGCCTGTTGAACGAACCAACAGACCTATCTTGGAAGAAGTACAGCCAGAAGACTCCTTAGACTCTTTCTCACATCCTTTGGATATGTTATCAAGAGAGACTAGTCCCTAGAAAAAAGTGTCGTGCTTAGTCGCGTGGAGAGGCAGCAAAAAAGAGAAAGGTCCTCTACAAGACAGATACTGTGGCTGCAACGGTGGGCTGCAATGTAAGAAGATCTCAACTAATAAAATAGAAGATGAATGAGCAACAAAAGAACAGTTGTGTGGATGACGCAGGACCGCGGGGGTGTGTCCTTGTGTGTACTGGACTGACTGAACAGCACCCTAACACAACCTCATCATGTGTCTCTGCACTTCTCCCTCTCCCACCCCCTGGACACTCCTTGATAGCAGGCTTTGCATCAGCATCCCAAACACAGAACCCAGGGACAGGAATACAGCGAGTTTTTGATGGTTGCTGCTCTTCTTGTTTGTTGGTTCTGACTCACAGTGACCCTCAGCATAAGGGAGCAAATCACGGCTCGGTCCTGCTGTGCTGCTGTCCTCACAAGGGTTTCTCTGTTGCCGTTCTGGTGTCCTTCCATCTTGTAGCTGTTGAGGGTCTTCCTCTTTCTCTCTCTTTCCCTCTACTTTACCAAAGATGACACCTTTCTCTAGGAGCTGGTGCCTCTTGATAACCTTGTGCGAGGTAGGCAAGATAAAGCCATTTCATCTTCAGAGAATGAATATTATTACCTCATTTGATCATCATTTCAGCAATCCTATGAGCATGGTTACTACTATTTACCACCCCACCTCCAGTTTGACTGGGGAAGTGACCAAGGCAGAAAGAACTATCACCAGGAATGCATTCAAGACCACAAGCCAGTAACTCAGTGAAGAGATGGGATTGGCAAATGGGCACCAATGTGAAGACTTCTTCTCCATCTCTTTCCTTTCCTTTCCCCTGCCCTGATACTTCACAAGGGCTTCCTGTCTCCTTTCTAGTCAGAGAGTAGTGTCCTGACTCTCTGTCTGCCTCTTTGCCTTGGAATTGAAGTTGGGTTAAGAGAGGCGCCTGATGATGGCTCCTCTCCACACCATGCTAAGTCCTTGGCAAGATGCAGGCTTCTCCCAGAGGCCCCTGCTGGCCACCGAAGGAAAGTGAAAGAGCTGAAGGGCAGAGAGGGACCCGGATCATTCTTGGCTGCTCCTGACTCATTCCTGTCTCACCTCAGACACCTGCAGGAGGACGGAGGGAGATGAGTGTGAAGCGCACCTTGACCAGGCTGATCCAGTGCCGCTAGGTGTACAGGTTGTGTGATGGACGTGTCTTTGGCAGGGATATGTATGTCTCATGGGTGGCATGCATAGGTTTATCTTTTTCTTTTTGTTCTCCATTTTCAAAAAATTTTAAAATTTTACTTTTAGAAAAGGCATGCCCTCTTGGTAGCGCACAGTTCTTCGGGTTTGGTCAATTGTGTGGCATTACCACCACAAACGGGACATGGCACATTATATCTCTCGCTGCCACTCTTTGCAGACCTCTCCCTCCAAAATCCCAGATTGGCTTTCTATTACTAACTGTTTCCTTTTTAAAAAAAAAAATCATATAAATGGAATCAGATAAGGCCCAGGCATCTCTCATTTAGCAGAGAAATGCCCCTGTGTGTTTTCAGAGACTGTTTCTATTTTATTTTAGTCTTTTTGCTGGAGACAATTCCATTGTCTACAGTCTGTCTGTCTCACAGTTTGTTTACTCATTTGCCCAAGGAAGGACACTTACGTTATTCCAGTCTGGGGCGATCACGAGCCACACACCAAGAGAACACAGCACGAACAAGCAAATCCACTGCCAGAGGACCCATCCCGAGTGGTCGTGACCTTGATGCAGGGCTTCTCAGACTGTATGAAAGTCTCCATGGGAGCAGACATCCTCATCTCCATCCCAGCCCCAGGGTAGGTCTGAACCACTGACGAGGCTAGTCAAGCAGCACCGAACACACATCCCCACCAGGGTCTCATGAAGACGGCGGCTATTGATCTTCATGGTCAGGGTTCTGTGTGGACAGGCACTTTCCACTTCTCTGACCTCATAGCCAGCAGTGGGGTTGCTGTGTCAGGCGACCTGGCCTGGACACGAGAGCTGTTGACACCCTGGCTGCGTCCGTGGGCTGGCACAAGACCAGGCGGTGTTTCCTTCTGCTCCTGCTAGAAGTCCCAAAAAGGGTCAAAAGGCATGGAGCAACAACCTGCAGTGCATCAGAGTTCCTGCCTGCCCAGATCTTCGTACCTTCATCGCAAACATGATTTTTCTCATGGGAGCTTGTGGGTAAGAGACGGAGGATGTTTACACGTGCTTCCTGGCCCATCCCTGTGTAGTCTTTGCAGGGACGTTGGTAGTGCAGCGACTAAAGCACTGGGCTGACCAAAAGGAGCTGATACCCAAGGCTCAAGTAGAAAGAAAACATTTTGACAATGACGATGGCAGCCAGTGGACAAATGTGCTTGACACAAGGGATAGATGGATGGATTGTGCTAAGAGCTGTATGAGCCCTCCATACAAGGATTTAAAAATAAACGAATGAATAAATAAATAAAGCCCTTCCTGGGCTGGTAACCCAAAGGTGGGAGCTTTGAACTCCTCAGCTGCTCCTCAGGGAGTAATGACCTTGAGATGTGCCCCCTTGAAGATTACAGCCTAGAAAATCCTGTGAGGAAAGGTCTAACCTACCGTCTGGGAAGTAGGGTTCTGGGACTGGAATCCTATCATCCCTCTCCCCTAGGGCTGGACTCTCACGCAGGACACGTGACCGCAATAACAACAGCCACATCCTTCTTCGGTGAAGTGACACATGCCCTGATATCAAAATTAGTTCCTCGTGTTAGTTACATGAAATCTTTAGGTTTCCAGAGATGGCCACTACCTTGCCCAAGCCGTTCTCTGAAGTCCGGCATTGTTTGACATCTGCTCCACCCAACGCCTTGGCCGGTGGAGAAGCTTGGAGGGGGTGTGAGGGAAAGAGGCACGACCCAGAGCGAAGGACTCCAGCGACTGTTGTCTGCTTTTCGTAATGAGCAAATGATTCAAGGCTATTCAGCCCCACCTGATTTCTCTGCTGTTTTTGAGACGTAAGAAGATGGAGGGTGGGAGAAGGCACGCGTTCTCTCAAAGGTTTCTGAGCTGGGTGCAGAACTTAATCCACCGGACGCCATTGCTGAGTGACCCGAGTTCTATCCACCCCCATTGACCCGTGCAGATCACAATGCCCCCAGGGAAGCTTCTGGGAGAAATGGAGGCCAGGCGAGAAACTACTCTGAGAAGGAGACACGTGCTCACGTGTGTCTCCAGGCTGTGGGGAAAACTGGAGGAAAGGCAGAGAAAGATGGAGAGAAGGAAGTCGAGCTTTCAGGAAGAAGGGAACTCTGGGGTCTGATTTTGGAGAAAAGGATGGTGTGTGTGTGTGTGTGTGTGTGTGTGTGTGTGTGTTCTGTCTTGCATGGGGTGGTGCAGACTGAGCGTGCTCACAGCAGAGACATCAGTGGCCGTTTTCCTTGTCTGATAAAATGCAGGAGCTACAACTTTACTGTCAGGTAAGGGGACACTGGCCAGTCAGTGGAGGAATTCTTCCCTGCCCTGCCAGAGACAGGCTCAATTTTCAGCCAGCGCAGTCCAGACACAGCCACCACCCTGTGGCTGCAGAGGCATGCAAGTGTCCATGGGACTGAGAGGACCTGGGGCAGTGTCAACCTCAGGTGGGCTGAGAAGAAAGGGTCATCCAGCCGTTTCTGGGACTCTGGCCAATGAAAGCCTGATGGGCCGCCCCTGTCTGGTCCAGCACGGACAACAGGGACGGCGCGAAGCTGGGTCACCTTTTAGTCCACGGTGTGTGGAGCCCTGGTGGCTTACATGTAAGATCAGCAGTTCAAAACCGCCAGCCCGCTCCGTGACAGCAAGACGGGGCTTTCCACACCCATGAAGAGTCACTCGGGAAGCCGCAGGGGCAGGTGCACCCTGTCCTTTAGATCTGTCACAAGTTGGCATCAGCTGTCTGGTTGGGGTTTTATGGGTCTTGTGAGTTGGGGGGCCCAGCTTGCAATGACAGCGGGCCTTACCACAGCGCTCTTGTGGGAGATGACCTGGCAGTGGGTTTGCAGGTCTAGTCCAGCCCTCATCTCCTGGCCTCCAGGTGGGGTGCTCCTAGATGACCCTTCCCTTCAGCTGGGCTATGGCTGCCTGAGTTTCAGCCCAGTGAGCGGTGAGCTTCTCGGAGTTGCTGGTAGAAATCAATATTTGCTGAGAAGAATGCATCTTAATTTCAAGCGGTCGGTTCTCTGGGCGAGAATTGCTCTAAAACAAACCTCCAAACCCACAGACTTAATGCGTCCTACTTCGGTTATTTAGTAAATCTCTCTGTACAGAGAAAAATCCATTAGCTGGAAGGGGTGGGGGGAGCGTGCCGGGAGCGGAAAGAAGTGGAGGCCGCAACTCCATCAAGAGCCCAGGGGAGTCGAGGGGTCCCCAGCTACACCCTGGAGCCCAGCTCACTTCGAGCCTGCGACACAGGCAGGGTGTCACCGGCAGATGTGCGGGGAATGGCCCCGGGTCCAGTGTCTGGTCAGGGAAGTGTTTCCTAATCGCCACCGTCCCCTTCTAAATCTACAAGGAGGCCGATCGATGTCCTCTTCAGCAGGACTTGAGGAAAGCAATCATTTACCCCAGAACCCGGACTCTAATGAATCCGCGAAGCTGGGAGGTCACCCTGATGTGTTCTCCCCGACAGCCCGGGCTGGCTGCACGGCTCTCCGAGGACTCCGAATCCCTGTCCCTCCTCTGCTGCCTGCATGCAGCTGAGTCCGCTGGCCGCTCTGTCCTTCCTACCTGGAAGCTCACACACAGCCTGGAGCGCACTGGCGAGAGGTACCAGCTCCAGAGTCCCCGGGGCCTGGATCAGGGTGCAGCGCGGCCCACGTTCTTGCTGTGTGTCCTTAGACAGGAGGTTTCACCTCTCTGAGACTCCCTTTCCCCAAGAGTCCCTCCAGGGCAGGAGTAGGCACAGGGTTGATGGGTCAGGGGAGGGGGTGAGACGTCACCATGGTTGCTCCTCTCTGCAAAGGGAGTGGGGTCTGATCTGGATAGAGGAGGGGGTTGGGGGGGGCAGGGGCTGCCAGGGTTTGAAACCCAGAAAGAAGTGATTGCTCCCTAGTTAATTGCTGCAGGAGAGACATGGACAATGGCGGGAAGAGGTGGGGAGAGCATGCCCCTTTGGCTCAGAAGGCTGCACAAGGATCTTGAATTTGGAAACTACCGTGTGTAGCTCATTTTCAATCCCAAGAGGGAACAGCTCCTGGCTTGGGGGCCACCCAGTCAGCCGGTCATCTAAACCCCACACCACGTCCATTGCTGTCGAGTGGACTTTGGCCCACGACAATGACCCTATAGGACACAGTAAACCTACCTGATTCACACCATGTTCTGAGACTGTCCTGTCCCATAACCCGGTCCCCTGTGGTTAGCCCAGGTCATCCAGCAGATAGGGCACAGCAGTGCCAGTCTGAAAGGAAAGAGGAAAGCTGAGGTGGCGTTCATGAAGGGGGAGCAGGGAGGAAGAGGTATTTTTACCTTGAATTATTTTTATTAAATGTCACAACGGCTTCGCAGCACTTGGGATCTGAGTAGACAAATCAATGAAAATAATTATAGCGAACATCCTGCCTTCCCCCCATTCCCTCCCTCCTTCCACCCCCACAGCTCCCTTGGACGAACAGAGAAGCTGGCTAACTCAGCCCTGGGTGGGGAAGGGGAGGAGGTCGATCTCCTCCACCTCCCCCCCCCTCCCTGACCTCTCCTTCAATTGCAGACAGCTGGGCCTGACTCAAGGCTCCTGTCATGGGGAGAGCACCAGCTCCAGCAGGAGTACCAGCGGCAGCAGGAGCAGGGAACCTGAGTCAAAGGGCAGAGGGACACGGGCAGCTTCTACAGGGAGTTAGCAAGTTGGAAGAGGACTTTTATTCTTAGAATCCATCCTGGCTTAGGAATAAAGCTTCGACATTCACTTATCCACCCACTCACCTGTCCATCTATCCCTCTCCCATCCTCCCATCCTTCCATCCCTCCATCATTCAAGGAACATCTATGAGAATTTGTAGGAACTGGATCTTGTGACATGGTAAGAGAAAGGGTAGGATAGGAGCCCTGGTGCAACATGCCCCTTCTCTGCTGTTTCTGTGTGGTAGACATTTTCCATTGGCCCTACACATCCCTCCCCCTTGCCTGTGCCCCAGGAGGTTGACCTGCAGGTCTAACTTGGTGGATTCTCCATCCCTGACCCACCAATTGGATTCATCTCATGGAAGTGCCAGCAGATGACAGAAGAGGGCTAGTGAAGGTTGGGTATTAGCTCTTCCTCTCCCTCCTGTATAATATCTTGAAACCAAAAGTTACAGTTCCTAGCCAGTGGTCCTATCCACATGGTACCTACTATCTGTGGGAATGTCCTTTCTTTAAAGACCGCCATTGTTACCCAAGGGCAGGTAGCTTCCATATCTGTTGTGATTTCCCTACAGACTGGCTACATCCTCCCAAATAACTTTCCTATTTAATTTTCTTCAAGTTATTTCCATTTCAGGGTACCATTGCCCTTCTGTTGGAACCCTGACTCATAAACTGTGTGACCTGGGTAAACAATTTGATCTCTTTGGGTCTCAATTTCTTTACAGGTGAAATAGGAGGCTAGACCTCCTCTGCAGTTTCTTATGAGCTCTGTGAAGGCCAGTGACTTTCCCAAGGCTGTACAGCCGGCTAAGAAGCAGAGATAACTTGACGAAGTCAAAGATGACAAAGCCAAAGCTTGACTTCCTTTCTCTTCACTAATATCTGGGGCCCTTGGGTGGGGGGCGCGGATCCCATGGTTTCTGAGCCAGTGGCAACAGTGGGTCATATTAGGAGGCTCATGCTATCCTTTCCTCCCTCAACCCCCTCCTTAAATTTCTCAGAACCCTCCTGGGCTGGCTGGCATTAGTGCCTGGCAACCATCACTGAGGTGGGGGACATGAGGTCCCGTGAGGCAAGGGGCGGAGGGGGGAGGACTTAGCATCCTTCTTCCCGGGGCTGCACGCAGAGTCTGTTAGAGAGGCTGAGCTGTCAGTTCCATTCAAGAGTAGCATTCAAGAAAAGGATTCCCTGGTGTTGACTGATGCTGTTAAAGAAGTGGTTGTCAAAATCCCTCCTTGACTCAGCAGATGGTAACATAAAGCAAAAGGGGACTGGCATTTATTGAATGACTTCCATATGCCAGGCACTTGACAAATGATCTCTCTCATTTCCTGCCGAGGGCTTCATGCTCTGGCGGGGCAGGTGAGGAAATTGAAGAGTGGGAAGGGTCCATGACTCACCCGTGACCTGTCAGGTGAGGGGTGGGGCAGGAGAAGGACATTCAAACTGGGAAGCAATCCGCTCTTCCGTTTGCTTAGAGACGTAGCCCTTCCTACATCTTGTGGGACGTGCCCTCCTCCCCCATCACGCTTCCTCTCTTTATTGCGTTTTCAACCCTGCTCTGTTCCATGGCTGCTTCTCCTCAACGTGATACAACACATTCTGAGTTCTTAAATGTGTGCTTCTTCACTCTATTTTCCCTGTAGACACCCAATCCTTCTCCACTTCCTCACCACCGCCAACACCCCCCCAATACTTCTCACCTTCTGGAGTAGGCTCTTTCCCAGCAAATCCTATCCAGAGAAGCTCCTCTCCTCTCCCCGCCCCCCATGGCCTCCTGGCTGCCAAGGGGTTCTCATCTTCAAACTCATCTCTCCATTCCTTCAAGAGGCCTCTCCCATGCACTGGACCCTGAGAGAGAGCAGTGTCCAGAGCAGACAGCATTCCTCCCCCCTGGAGTTTCCATTCAATCTAGGGGCTGGGGGCTGAAGCAAACACATCCCTTTAGTATGGGTGAGAGACAGGCAGTGGGACGGGGCAAACAGCAGGCTGATGTGGGCAGACAGTGGTTGGGAGAAGGCGCGGCCACGAGAGGCCTCTCTGAAGAGGCCAGCTTTGAACTGAGAGCCAAAATCTTGCAAGAGGGGGAGGCAGACACATGGCTACTGGCCACGCAGAGGCTTGAAGGCTGGGGTCGTTAAGACAAGGAAAGGGGGGCCGAGCTGGAGCCGGTGAGTGACAGCTGTGATGGAAGGTATGCAAGCACTCTTCTGGCAGTGGTGCAGATAGGCTGAAGAGGGGCAAAGGTGGAGGTGGGGATGACTAGCTACCTCTGCTTCTTGGGGCCAAATCTTTTTTCTTGCAGCTCCCTCCTCTGCCCTGATTCTTAGCCTGCCACCCTGGCCAACCCTGGTAGGGGAGAGCTGGGTCCTTCCCCAGCCTATCAGTAGACCCTGAAGGTCCCTGGCATCTGTCCTTGGTGCTGATATCTCTCTAGCAGTCCTTGATATTACAGATGCAGTTAGCTTAAAGTTTAACACTCTATCTTTTGATCTCCCTATAATCTCTTTACATTTCTTCTAGCTTTAATGTTTTTTTTCTGCACGCTCTCAGGTTGATGTTTTCTATCTGGTTTACTTTGTTGTTTTTGTTAGTTTGTTTTCAAGGTTTTTCTGTATATGAACTTCAGGATAGGTAAATCTAGAGAGATAGGAACTGGATGAATGGTTCCTTAGGGTTATGGCAGGGGATGTTGGAGGGAAATGGGGAGCTTGGTAATGATGAGGACAAGCATGAAGAGAATGTTCTAAAATGGATTGTGGTGATGATTGAGCGACTCTTCTTGATATGATTGAACTATTGAATTGTATGGTACTTGAATCATACACCAATGAAATTGTTGAAAAAAAGAATTTGTATATTTCTTTTGGGGGGGGGCTCACTGCCCTCTGGTGATCATAGGAGCTACCCAGCCTTGCTCCTGGAGAGCTGCTGCTGGATTTGAACTGCCAAGCCAGTGGGCTGTAGTCCCACATTCAACCACTACGCCACCGGGGCTCAGCCCCCTGTATGCTTCTTATTTCAACTGCCTGCACCCACAGAATTCTAGACTCCTGATGTCCAGCACAGAAAGCCTAGACTTTGCTTACTTGTCTGCTTCTGAATTCTTCCATAGAAATGTCATGCCTCCTTCACCCCTTCATGGCCACGTATCTGTAATTGAATATTGTGTCTCACACCCTTACCCCCCTCAATTCTGCCCCTTTCCCTGTGTCCTCAGCCTCCAAGTAATCCCCTAACCTTCCCAGTTGTGCCTTCTCGACGTCTCGTAAAACTCAAAGCCAAGGTCTTGGACATCAAGCTGACTCCCAATCACGGCAATCCCATTTCAAAGCTTTCTGGGAGGAGAACGCCTCATGTTTCTCCTGAGGAGCAGCTGGTGGTTTCGAACCGCTGACCTTGCAGTTAGCAGCCTAAGGCATAATCTACTGCACCACCAGGGTTCTTCTAACAAGCCACTCTAGTTGTCCACCTCTTGAGACCTAGTATCTCCTAAGTCAGCGCTTCCTTTCACCTCCATGACTCACGCTTTGGTTCCAGTTTGCTGCACGGCCTCTGAAGACCATCAAAGCTACTTCTTTGTCTGCAATATGCCTGCTTTCAGCTCACCCTCCCTCCACCCAGCAACCAGGTGGTGAGTCTTCGATACACATCTGGCTGTAGAAGTTTCCTGTCAAAAATCCTCCACTGCCTCTAATTGCTTTTGGGAAGCTAGCTCTCAATTCCAATTTCATACCTCTGCCCCACCCCCCCCAAGGTCCCTGATATCTCAAAGGTGTTGGGCACGGTTGCTCATTCAAGGTGGATGTTTCAGACCGACCCTGGGGTACCATGGAAGAAAGACCTGCTATCTGCTGCCTTCGAGAGCGCAGCCAAGAGAACTCTGGGGAGCTCAGTTGTACCCGAGTGCCCATGGGAACATCGTGAGTCCGAATTGATGGCACAGCAACAGGTGAGGGGGGCGAGCCTCCTCTCTCAAGTCTCTCAGGGCTCGGCAGCCCTGGAATTCTCCCTGTGCCCCACATGTCTTGGGTTTCCGTTTCTTTGTGGCTATGCTCAGGAAGCTCTTTCCCAGGGCCGCCTGATGACATCTCCTGTTCCTACAGGGTCGCATGCCTTCACACGGGGCTCCCCAGACTCCCAGGTGGAATTGCCAGCTCCCTCTTTTCTATTTCTGTAGCTCTTTCTTACCATCTTTATTATTACTGCTACTAATTATTATCATTATTATCGAATCCCAGCTTGTGCCAGCCATTGAACTGAGAGATTTAAATTTTTTTCCAGTCTTTAAGACAACTCCCCAGGTAGTTAATTCATGAGAACATTATAGAAGTTTCTTGCAAGACGTTGAACTACCTTTCCCCCCCCCCAATAATTTTATTGGGGGTTCTTACAGCTCTTATGACATTCAATACATCCTTTGTATCAAGCACATTTGTACACATGTTACCAACTTCATTTCCAAACATTTTTCTACTTGAGCCCTTAGTACAAGCTCCTCTTTCCTCCTCCTTTAAAAAAAATTGTTCGATTGGGGGCCCACACAACTCCCATCACATCAACACACACGCCAATTGTCTGTGTACCAACGTTGAACTATCTTGCAAGACATTGAACTACCTCACAAGAAGCAAACACACAAAAAAACTCCATTTTGGAGAAGAAATAAAGCGTGACATTTCGGTCCAGCTGAAAAGTTGAACCACTGCCAAGAGCCAACAAATAGTCGGAGGAGTCACCCCGGAAAGTCTGGAGGACCCCGATAAGACCGGCATTATGTCAAGGAATCAACTGAACTGCTCATGTAACCTGGGCAGAGACACTGACTTTCGGAGAGCTGGGAACCAAGAAGACATCAATTCCTGCTCTCTCCAACTCTGCCCGGGATGAGTCCACCAACGAAGGCAATGCTTATGGGGACTATGATGCTGGAATAAGAATTAGTGTGCTGTCCCTATTTCTGATATGCGTTTGGAGTGATATGTGTTTGATGTGTTTGCAGTGAATAAACCGAGCCATCAAAAATGTCAACGAGCATTAAGTGATTATTGATTTCGTTGCTCATGACCCTAATCCTCTTCCCAATTTACAGGTTGGACAACTGAGGCTGTTAGAGGCGGAGTCATTTGCCTAAGATCTTGGTGCGCCCAAAGGTTGGAAACAAAGTTGGAACTCGGTCTTCAGGATCCAGGACCTCTCTTCCAGGAGGCCTCTCCCCCTCCCAAGGATGGGCATGCATCACTCTTTTTTGTTTATGTGTTTCTCCACTGGACTCCTCTCGGGCAATGGCTGTGCCTCTCTTTCCCCACTCCTGGGAGGCTGACAGGGTGTTTGGCATCTCAGTTCCAGGAATCCACTTCGTGTTTGTTGGGTGACAATATTCACAACCTCCCCAATGCACAACCCCCTGAGCAGCCTGCACCATGGCCAGGGTCACGCTCCACAGTTCAGGGCTGGACTACCACATGAAGAGTTGGAGGCTGAAATTCACCAAGAGGCGAAGGAGTAAAGGCCTGGAGATCTGCATCGGAAAGGTCCCAGCCCCAAAGAGCAGTTCCGTTCTTCACACAGATGGTCCTCCGGGAGCTGGGACCCACTTAACTGCAGTCCCACTTAGCTGCACTCAGGTGATCCTGAGGTCTGAATCAACAACGTTTAGGTCAACAGTCGAGGGCAAATTGTGTCACTCAGTGACCTGGGTTCTCTCTCCCTCTCGCTCTCTGGAATCTATTCCAAGCACAGTGGCCCTGTGGCACAGAGCAGAACTGCTCTGTGAGGGTTTCCAAGCTTCTCACTCTTACTGCCACATCATTCTCCCACAGGCAGTAGGGGATCTCCAACTCTTGACCTCCCTGTTAAGCAGCCAAGCTTGTAACCACTCAGCCACCACAGATCACTAGATAGTCTATGAAGGGCCCTGGAACCTGGGGCGCTAAGACAGTTTTAGAGTGGGCTGCTCCTTCCATGGAGAGCGTGAGGAGTAGGCACAGTGGTGGGTGAGCAGAGCACCCAGTCCTGCGTCCCCAGCCCCAGGCCAGGAATCTTAGGCTCTGAAGGGGGAACAGAAAGTCCGGTTGCTATTCAGAGAAAGAACCAGAACTCTGCTTCCCTGTGCCCTTGGCTTTGAGAAATCCGACACTCAGGGCTCCAGGGCAGGGTGAGATCTGTCCCAGGAGTCACTTGCCAAGAAACAAGAAGTTCTCCTAGTGGATGAAGTCATGCTTCCAGGGTGAATCGAGCCAAGGTTCTCCCTGCATCCTCCCAGGGAGAGAAATGGGGAGTGCAGTTGCAGTCCTCCTTGGCTGCAGATGACCTGCACATCCCATATCCCTCTGCCTGGGGCCGATGATGCTAAGGCCTGCCCACAGGCAGTCACTGGGCTCAGCCGGGACACAGGGCACACTCTTCTCGGCCTGGGGAAGTTGCTGAGTGAACACTGCTGGCTGGCTGGGACATCATGGGAAAAGAGCGCTTCAGAAAAAAACCTATGAAATATGCTGTTGCAAGCAGGAAAAAAAAAAGGAAGATCATTGTGGATGCATATTAAGTATATCTGACACAGTGTAATATATTTTCAATGCCAAGCAACTTGTTAGCTTCCTAATATGTGTATTCTGGGATGTTTGCAAATATGTTCCAGAGCTCGACAAACAGCTCTGAGGGCAGGCTGGAGAGGCTGCTCGTTTAAAGCGATGCTATCTGAAGGCTCCCCCCCTTTACCCGGGCCTGGGCTGCGATGTGGGTGGGAGCCACTCACCCACCGCTGTGCCTACTTGTCACGCTCTCCATGGAAGAAGCAGCCTACTCTAAGACTGTCTGAGTGCCCCAGGTTCCAGGGCCCTTCATAGCCTATCTAGAGATCTGGGGTGGCTGAATGGTTACAAACTTGGCTGCTAACGGAGAGGTCGGCAGTTCGAGACCCCCCTACTGCCTGTGGGAGAATGATGTGGCAGTAAGAGTGAGAATTGGAGACCCTCACGGAGCAGGTCTGCTCTGTGCTACAGGGCCACTGTGCTTGGAATAGACTCCAGAGAGAGCACCCAGCTCTCTGAGCGGCACAATTTGCCCTTGACTGTTGACCTAAGCATTGTCGATTCAGACCTACCCAGGGGCACCTGGGAGAAAGGTCTGGTTATCGGCTCCTGTCACGCTGAGAGCGAAGCAAACCCAATGGAGCAGTTGTGCCCTGTAGCACAGGCTCGCCCGACTTGATAGCTGTGCTTGTCCTATTTTGCCTTTTGTGTAGCAGGGAGACTGAGACCTGGGAGGGAGGGCCCTTGCCTGAAAGGATCGGTACTAGATGCTATCAGAAGGGGGAGACCCGAGAGGTCTGGTCATTTTCCTGGTGGTTCGTTTAGGGAAGAGGCTCCAAGTCCCACAAGGCCCATTTGCAGTTTGGGAAGAGACCAGAACCCGAGCCTAGGGGAGGGAGACTTCTCCCTGGGAAATAGGGGGGCATGCGATGGGCCTATTGGGGTGAGGCCTGGGAGCCTGGGGGAGTGGGCGTGAATGCTTCCCTTTCACCTTTCTCTGGCTGGCCTGCTGGCTTCCTGTTACTGAGCAGGGCCCGGAGCTCACTCTGAGCCAAGGAGAGCCCCCTTGACTGGCTTCTCATAATCAGTCGGCAGATCTTGCCTGGTTAACCCGGTGGGTCATTTTAATTTTCCAGAAGCGTTCCAGCTTCCCTTGGATCCTGAATCAGATAAAGAGATCAGTGTGTGTGTGTGTGTGTGTGTGTGTGTGTGTGTGTGTGTAGGTGCTGGGGGCTCACTCATCTCTCAATCCCCCCTCCCCCCT
>PVJH01030142.1:0-25158 GCA_004026705.1 Nesogale talazaci
GGCATCGAGCAGGGGGGGGGGGGGGAACCCGCCATGGTGTACTCTTGGCCCCAGCGCCCTTGGAAGCACTAGCTAGCTAGGCCTTTGTCCTGCAGACCACCCCCATGAGTCCTCACTGCCCTCTCTTTGGAGAGCGGCCAGTGTGCCGAGGACCAGTGCTCCCAGACGTGGGGATTTCTAGTCACAAGTCTGTCTAACTTTTGAAGAACCCTTGCTCCGCATTCTCCCCAGCCCTTAATTTCCGTTTCCTTAATTTCTCCGATAGCGTGTGTCCGGGTCAGAACAACGTGCATACTGGTCAGGATGAGGCATAGCTCACATGGTTTTCTTATAAAGTGGCATTTCGCCGATGACACTGGCATGAAGTACATTCTCGTTTACCATGTGCAGGTCATCGTTGATGAGATGTCTCTTTGCAGTGGTGGTAGTGGCGGTGTGTCTCCCCCCCCCCCCCCATTTTATTTATTTTTAAAGGTTTATTGGCCCCTAATCCACATATCAAACAACTCAGTAATTCAGACATTTTGAGAAGAATTGTACGATCACCACCATCAATTTAGAACATTTTTTCTTGTACTCATTGTTATTAGCCCCCCTCCCATTTTGCCCATTTAAAAAAAAAATGGTTTCTTTGTATGTTGTATTGAGTGGTGGGAGCTATTTACCTCTCCTGGATTTTTCTTTCCATAGTTTTATGGGGGGCGCTGACAGCTCTTATAACATTCCCTACATCATTTGTATCAACCATGCTTGTACACATGTTGCCATCTTCATTTCCAATATTTTCTATTTGAGCCCTTGGTATAAGCTCCTCTTTCCCCCTCCTTTTTTTTTAATAAATCATTTTTGGGGGGGCCCTCTCCTGGATTTTAATAAACCCTTATGAGATCTCTGATTCCCAATGACAGTAAAACCTGTGGAAATATAAACCTGCATTCGGTGGAGACCTATGAGAGAAAGAAAATGAGCTTTCTAAAATGAGAGAGAGGAAAAGGTAAAATTGTGCCTGCCAGGGTGGGCAAATTACAGGACCCATAAAGACCAAGGCAGCCCGATCACGTTCCACCTCCCACCAGCTTCCTGGCTTCTCTCCACCCCACCCACACTCCCACCAGCCCCCTCACCCCTGGCTGTCGTTGTCTCTTGACTTGACTGACAGCCCCTCGAGGCCCAAGATTTTTTAGTTTACCCTTTTTTGTCTTTTACTGTTTGTGCTTCTGGCCTCTCATCACATAATGCATTGTTGCATGTGAAAAAAAGGAATTTCTCTTTAGTTGTAAAAATATTGCACGTGTCGACAAGTACAAAAATTACATAAAACTACATAGAGGAGGGCTGAGCCCCAGTGGCGTAGTGGTTGTGCGCGGGACTGCGACCCACTGGGACCGAGGTTCAAATCCAGCAGCTAGGCTGGGCCTCCTACTCCCACCACCAGAGGGCAGTGATGCCCCCAAAACAAACAAACAAACAAAAAATTCATAGAGGTAATTATAGCTCCACTTGAAATCCCAGCCTTGGTCAGAGGGAAAAAATGGGCTAGCTTTTGTTCTTGTCGGTAGTGATTGATGACTTGCAAGTCTTTCTCTTTTGAATTGGACTTGCCCCGGGAGATAAGTTGTGTCACCTCATGTCAAATTCCACTCTCTGTTCAAATCGGGTGAATTTTCCTGGTTCAGAATCTCGGATAAGACCACATAGCCAGTTTACCTTCGCTGAAGGCCAGGTGGGGCCAGAAGGGAGCCCCTCCCTTCTGCTGGTTGGGCACCTCCCCACTGGGGACAGAGCCCCTGGCAGAGGTCACGGCAGGTTGGGCATGGCCAGAGGAGGGAAATCACAGGTTTGGAGAAGGGCCCTTGACCGTTAATGGAATCAGACACCACCCCCTCCCTTGGGGCCCCCGGGCACTGTGACCTGCCCCTGAAACCCCACTTGCCCAAGACCAACGAGCTCCCCGCCATCCAGTCAGCGCTGTCTCCTTGAGGCCCCATGTGGGTTTCCCAGGTTTACCTGCTTACGGGAGCAGACAGCCTCAGGACTCCCAGTGGTTTTGAACTGCCCACTCTGGGGATCGCAGCCCAAGGTGCAACCATCAGATCCCCCGGGGCTCCACAGTCTCTCCTGGACAGACCTGCTTCTCACCCACCTCCTTTTCCAGGCTGCGGGTGGCACCAGCGCCCACCCTGCAGCTCAGGGGACATGCTCAAATCACTTACTGCCCCCTGAGTGCACAGGAGGGCCAGTCTCCGGCCGGCAGTGGAATGAGACCCACGTCCCCCACAGCATCCTGCGCTGTCCTCTTAGATCCGCCTCTAAAACGTCTCCAAAGACATGCAGACACCACCACCACCACCCCCCGGGGGTCAGCCTTTGCCCCAGGTGGCTCTGCTCAGAGGCGGCCTTGTTCACGCCCGAGCCCATCAGTCCTGTCCCTCGCCTCTCCCCTCCCCTCCGCAGAGACTCCATGACTCCCACGTGTTTCCACGTGCCCACCCTGCCCCAGCGCCCCGTCCCGTCGGCACAGAAGCGGTTTACAATCAAGAACGAGAAACCGGAGACTTGTACTAAGTGGGCCTGGCCCAAACATCCGGGGAGATTCGGGCCGTGCGTGGTCTTTAGCCCCGTGCATGCCTGGGTAGGGCCCATCCCTGGTGGCACGGCGGCAGTGCAAAGTCTCCCCTAGTTGGGAAACGTGAGTGTGTAAGCCCCCGCTCCCCCATCCCCAGGCGGCTAGCGCCCAGTCTCACCCGCTCCTCAGCCAGGGAGTCTGGAAGCAGAGAGCGCCCCGGGAGACGTGAGTGAGCCCAGCGGGCCCAGGCAGCGTCAGCAGGTCGTCATCCAGACACCCCCCCCTCGGGGACGCCAGACTCTTTGGAGGCCGCTGTACCCGGTGTACCCGGTGTAACCGCACGCAGCAGTTTCTGTGCGGAAAACGGACTTGGCACATGACGGCCCTGATGGCATGACAAAGGCCAGGGGCGGGCTGTGAGCCACGAAAACAGCCAGCAAGGAGGCCTCCACGGGGACCAGGAAGAGGGTGCAGCGGCCGAAGGTAGAAGTTTCCAAGGGTATCTGCGGAGGGAATGCGCCTGCCAGGCTTTGCAGGCCAGAGATGAGCCAGTGGGCTGTGGCCGTGGGTCACCCGGGGGTCTTGCTGCATGTGGATTGGATTTCAGTCCTGGTCGGGGCGGGGCTTGAGTGTAGAAGGAAGGGCAGGGGTTAGTGTAGAGAAGGCCCCACCGTCACCAAAGGAGGGCTTGAGCCGCAGAGAGGACACGCAGCGGAGGACTCTGACACTGGGGGGCCTGGCGGGAGCCCAGAGGGGAAGCAGGGCCCAGGAGTGGGAGCAAGCACCTCCCCCTCCCCCATGAAAAGTAATGGTGCCCTGGTTCGTTTGCTGATTCATGCATTAGGAAGGAATGGTGGGGTTTCCTACTGGGCAGCCGGCAGTTCCGCCCCGCCAGAGTGTCGCGCTCAGTCAGTGGCAGAGATGCTGTTGTTACTGTTGATGCTTGAAGAAAGACAGAGGGCTCAGGAATCAGCCGGATTTCTTGAGCCCTGTGGCGCCACGTGCAGGAAGAGAGAGTTCATAGTGGGAGTTAGCACAGCCGCCTGGGGCCGGGGGTTACGGCCTGGACACGACAGGTCCCTTCTCTCTGGCAACAGTTGCTGCTCCTGAGGGGTCCCCCCCCCCCCACCATGACAGCCACATGCTGGAGAGCCTTCCTTCCAGTTCCCCTCTATGATAAACATGCTTGGGGGCGGGGGTGTGAAAATGCAGTCTGTAACCACACACAACAAGGAGTGAGTCAGCCAGCCTGTGTTCATTGACAGAACAGGGCGAATAGGCCCTTCCTGGAAACCCACCCACATGAGGGAAAAGTTACCCAGGTGAACCCACGGCTTCCACATCAGACTCCTGACTTCCTGGAGGGTCCACAGGGCCCAGGCCTGGTTGATTCTCGTGCTGCGGGTGGGCTGCCTCTAATGCCTCCAGCAGGAAGAGGCCCAGGAAGCAGCTTGGTGGGTGCAGGTGTGTGCACTGCAGCCCGAACCGCTTCTGCCTCACGTCCAAGTGCCAGCAGCGAGGCCAGTGCCTGGAGTGTGGGAGGAAGCGGCTCCCTGAGCACTGCCTCCTCCTACCCTCCTTCCCTTCCAGGTCTCCTGGTCGGTGCAAAACTCTCCCAGTCGTCCCCCACCTCCGTGACTCACAGGAAGCACTTCCGCAGCTCTGACTGGTGTGTGCACCCGACACTGTTCATCTGCCACAGGCTGCCTGGAGCGTCGCGTCCACCCCCTCCCTCTAACTGAAACCGCTGCTGGGCTCATTCCCGGGCCTCTAGAAATGAGGCAATGGTGAGTTCCACAGAGCTGGGGGGAGTGGGGGGGCACCTTTTAAAACTAGTGGATTGGGTGGAGGTTTACCTATCAGGTGATCAGTTTTGCACATGACAACTTAAATGACTTTACCAACCCCATCCCCCACCCCATAGCTTGCCCTAATCACCACCCCCCCTTTTTTTTTGCCCACATCCTCCTGGTAGGATATTGTCTCCCCCTTCACACACTGGACTGTCTTACCACAAGGGCGTGAGCCTGGACATGAGCTGTTGGTGGGCCAGCAGGGGCAGTGGGGTCTACGGGGGAAGGACACAGGGGCCCTCAGTGCTTGTTCCCTGCAACAAGGACCAGCTTCCTGGCCAGCAGTGTCCTGAGTTTCCGTTCCATTGTCTGTCACCGGGCCCTGCCTCTGGACATCTGAGTCTGTGTCCTTTCAAGATCCAGGTGCCACAAACCACTTTCCTTCAGTGACACGCAGAGCTGGGCGCGTGGCCGTGCTCTCTGGGGAAGGAGAGATTCTCCTGACCTGTGCTGACCGTGGACACTGAGACCATCCCAGGCTCTGGACCCGTCTTGTAGCCTCCCCCTGACCCAGGAGCACCTCCTGTGTAGGCTGGGAGGGCAGGGAGACAGTCGGAGAAGGAGCACGGCCCTGAGTGTTCACTGGGTCACTCAAGTGGCGGTGGCATGTCTCCAGGCATCTGTCCCCAAAGCTGGGAGCCCAGCCGGGACCTGTGTGGACTCTCCAGACCAGTGTGTTTTGTCTCTAACCCCACAGGCTGTCAAGTGCATGGAAAGCACAGTCCCCAGTCTGGGTCCTCGTCAAGCCACCCGTGCCCACAGCTGGCGCGTCCCCATAGTTGTTCACCGCTCACTCTCTCTCTCTTGTCTCCCGTTTGATTCTCACCCGTCACGTTCACTGTTGTCAGGAAGCTGAGCCAAACATATGCAGGTGCTCACATTCTCGGGGGCCTTCCTGTTTCTCCGGGAAGAAGACCTCCAGCCCCCTCGGCCCGCCTCTCCCTGGCCTCCCGGATACACTGAGCAGATGTGCGCGAAGGCACCTGAGTACCGAGGGAGATCGTGGCACTGTGAGATGTCCACAGGGCTGCCGACGTCCTGGCGTGTGGATCATCGCTTCCCAGAGCTGGTCCCCTGGCTGAGGGAGTGCGGACAGCGCACGCCTGCTGAGAAGGGTTGTACGGGCGTTATCACAGTCAATTTCAGGGCGTCTTCTGTCTTCTTCTGCTCATGATGACCAGCCTAACGTGCCACCTCCCCAAGAAACCCTGCACCCGGTTCCTGTCTCTCAACGCGGTTCTTGTGTGCAGGGGCGAGTGAGCCCTGGAAGGGCAGTGGTCACGTGTTGGGCCGTCCATCACTCAGCAGGTCAGCAGATGGGAACCGCCAGCCCCTCCACGGGAGGAGAGTGAGGTTTCCTTCTCCCCCCCCCCCCCCCCCCCCCCCCCCCCCCCCCCCCCGTTGAGCGCGACAACCCCGGGGACCCGCGAGGACCCCTCTGCCGAGTCGGATCCCACAGTGGGCGTTTGGTGCAGAGCGACACACCCACTCGCTGCAACGCAGCACAGGCGCTCATTCTGACAGCCCTGGCCCTGTGTTCAGAAAGCGCGCCCCGACTTAGCGGCTCACGAGGCGCCCACGTGTACGAGTGAGAGAAAGACAGGCCTGCCTAACCGAGA
Source organism: Nesogale talazaci (assembly GCA_004026705.1). NCBI lineage: Eukaryota > Metazoa > Chordata > Mammalia > Afrosoricida > Tenrecidae > Nesogale > Nesogale talazaci. The sequence continues at coordinate 6,039 of PVJH01030142.1, forward strand.
GTAGACTCCAGCCTTGGAAACAGAGCAGTTGGATGCCTGAGAGGCACTCAGAGGTGGAATTTAATCGGCGGTCAAGAAAACAGACGGTTTAATGACAGCCTGGCATCAAGAGATTAAATTTCAAGTTGTTTTGATTGTTTTTAATGTGAATTCTAGTAAAAACAGTACCCAATTCATACCCACGCATACCTCTTGATCGCGTGCTGCAGAGCGGTGGCATGTGCGCCCGGCCCAAGCCGTGGTGCTCTTCATTGCATCTTAGGCCTGCGAAAGCTGGACACTGAGCCAGGAAGGCGGGGAAAGAATCGGCGTGTTTGAACTGTGGTGCTGGCAGAAATAGCGGAAATCCCAGGACTGCCAACAGGCCAAACAAATCCGATTTGAGGAAGTACCGCCAGAGTGCTCTTCAGAAGCGAGGCTAGCCAGACTTCATCTTACGTAGCTGACCGTGCGGGCAGCGAGGACCGGTCCCTGGAGAGTGAAAAAGAAGGCTGTCAGTGAGATGAGACCGTTGCACTCCAATGATGCTTAATGTAGGTTGAGTGCGTATTTGCTTGATGTAACATTTTAAAAGTTGGTGGAAGTCTTTAAATTCTTGATGACTGAGCAAGGCTGGGCCTCCTACTCCTGTCAGAGGGCAGTGATGTGCCTGTAAGGTGATGGAGCGTCGCAGGAGATGAATGAGAGGCGGATTATAGTAAAATCAATAAGTTTTGTTGGGGAGGACCTAGCTCGGGCAGGGTCCAGTGGTCCGAAGGATTGGGGGCCGCTGGAGTCAAGCCAGGAGGTAAAATGGCTGCTCTTTTATAGCCGGGAGCACCTGGGCAGCGTGTAGTGTCCATATAAGGTAAAGGAATTGGGGATTGGAGGTTGAAGGTAATGGCCAGGTCCTGATGGAATGCAGAGAAGGCTGCAAGGTTAGGGAGGGCTGTATCAGCCAGATATCTGATACAAGGAGGTGGAGGAGGGTCAGGCCCAAAATGGCCACATCAAGCCAACCTAACAGCGTCTGTCCGTTCCCCGCACCGCCCCCCACCACCACCAAAAAAAAAAAATCTTGATTACTAGCTTTAGTACTTGGTACATAGACTTGAATAGTAGTTTATTAATTAAGCTTTCTTATAGTCATATAAAGTCTCTTGAAAAGAGACACTGAGATGTTGTTTTTGATGATAACATTTTCCTTTGGATATGTCATTTCTGGTATATGTTCACATGGCATAAACATACAAGGAGACATAATATGCACACACACAAGACAGAATTGGACTTCTAGAAATAGACATACATTAAAAGATTTCATTAAGAGTATAGAAGTAGAAAATAGAATCCAAAGACCGGGGGAAAAAACATTTTGACAATGCTATTTTGGGCAAAGAACTTACCTTTAAAATCTTTAGAAAACTTCACTGCACCAAAGGGAAAAAGTTAAGCGTCCAGTTTTAAAAGATACAGAGGACATGAACAGGCAGTTTACCGAGGAGGACACTCAGGTGGCCAGCAGACATGAGAAAAAATTACTCGAGATTACTCGAACAATCAGAACAACCGTGAGCTATTACCTCACCTCACCATTGCCATTGAATTTCCAAAAAGTAGAAGACCACAAATGCTGGAGAGGATGGTGAGAGATGGAGACCCTCATATACTGCTGGGGGTGGGGGTGGGTGGGGGTGGACAGTCTTAACAGTGTGGAAGGTGGCTTGGCACGTTCTCAAACAATTGGGTATACCCCCTTCAGAAATACGGAACTCAGCAAGAACAGATACATGGACAGCCACTTTTGAGTGCAAGAAATGATGATTTGCTATGTAAACCTCTACCTCATTCACCATCGAAAGGTTTTAAAGATAAATGACACAGTACAGTGAGCGAAACTCCCGCATAAGTTAGGGGGAAAGGGAGCTGATAGCAATGAGTACATTGAAATAAGAAAATGTTCTAAAATTGATTGGGATGACTGGACAACTCTCCTTAATATGGCTGAACGATTGCACAGTGTGATGTGTGAATTAAATGCCAATAAAACTGTTGAAGTGGGGGGAGGGGGAACAAAATTCCAAAATGTTGATGAACAAAGATGTTCATTTGGGGCTGAGCCCCGGGGCATAGCGGTTGAGTGCGGGACTGCGGCCCACTGGGCTGGTGGTTCAAATCCAGCAGTGCTCTCCAGGAGCAAGGCGGGGCCTCCTATTTCCACCAGAGGGCAGTGATGCCCCTCCCCCCCCAAAAAAAAACAAACAAACAAAAACAAAGATGTTCATTTGAAGACTAAGGTGTGCCCGACTCAAGCCACCATCTTCTCAATCCTCTCATACACATGTGAAGGAGGGTCACAGATGAAGAAGACTAAGAACGGATGCATTTGGAAGGGGTGCTGGTGAAGAATGTTGAAAGGAACCTGGGCTGGCAGAGAGGAAACAGGTCTGTCTTCGAAGAAGTACCCCTGGAATGCCCCTTAGAAGCAAGAGTGGCAAGACTTGGTCTCATGGACTTTGGGCGTGTTGTCAGGAGAGACCAGACCCTGCACAAGGAGTTCATCCTCGCTAGAGTTGAGGGTCAGCAGAAAGGCAGCGATGGATTGCTGCAGAAGTTGCAATCAGAGAGCCTGGCGCAGGAGTTGCAGTCGTGGGCTCAGAGAAGAGTCGGGGTGGTGCCGCCCTGGGAGGTGTTTCCCTCCTGTGTGCGTGAGATTGCTTCATCGCAGTGGATCGGAGACACACACTGGCGACAGGACTTCAGGGGCACTGTTGGCTAAGGGTGGTATTTTGGAGTTGCCCTGGCCTATTCCTGAGCTTAGCAGAAAATCACCGATGCTCGTACCAGTGATTGGGACGACAGCTGCAGACTTTTTTGTACACGTTCTTCGGTACACGGAAGACATTTCTTTTCTTTACAATTTTTATTCACAATGGGTGTTCAGTTTTTTTCAGGTGCTTTCTCTGCACTACTGGTACATTCCATTTGTTTTCCCTGTGTAGCTCGTGGATGGGATTGGTGACACGATTACCAGAGCAGTCTTGTGTACCATCAATAAATTCCACTTGTTTGTAGTGCCAAATTATTGCTATACAGTGCTGAATTCAAAATGCTAATATTTTTTGTTTATTTGTTTTTGTTTTTTGGGGCATCACTGTTTCTCCGGTGGTGGGAGGAGGAGGCCCAGCCCCACTGTTGGAATTGAACCTCCGTCCCAGTGGGCCGCCCACTTCGCCACCGGGGCTCAGCCCGCTACTTTCAATTTTGTTCTGGTTTGACTCCGGCAGTCTGAGCAGCTGCTGCCGTGTCTCACCCTCTCCGGTGGAGTGACTGTCTCTCTGCCTCCTGCGTCTAGGAAGATCCCGGCTCGCGGTGCTTGAGTCCCAAGTGTGGAGAGGGGAGTCCTTCCGCCTGGCCTTACCGTCGACTCCTTCTCGGTGCAGTGGGATAAGAGGGCGCACATCGCGCCCACCGGTTCCAGGGTCTCCTGCGTCTCCCTTTGTTAGCAGACTGTCGAGTCCCGTTGTGGGACCACAAGTCCCTCCTTTTGTGTAATTTCCCCAGATCGTGCGGTGGAGTCGCAGACGTAATGTGGCTGGAAGGAGCACGTGGCAGGTCCACTTTCTCCACAGCCTTGTGCACACGTCCTTCTCGCCGTTTTGTTCTGTTCTCTCCACGCCGCATGTTTCGCGCCAGGCTCTCCGTGCTCGCACGGCGCCTTCACACAGGTGTGCTGTGCCCTTCCGTCGCGCTCCGCAGCAGGCGGAAAACAGCCGTCTGCCCGTCCTCCCTCCGCCCCAGCCCCGCCTGCCCCTCCTCCTTGCCGTCCTTCAGGCTGTCGTCTTTGATTTTTTGTCAGATTTCAATGTGATGCCCACAGATGTGAGTGGGGGGTATTTACTACCTGTGCTGTTGGATTCCCCGAAATTCTGGAATACTCGGTTTTAGTGGGTGACATACATTTTTCACATTGCTTACCCACTCTCTACCACAAAACGTTTTAGGGTTTGTGCCTATCGTCCTTTCGGGTATTCAATATGTAGATGGCCCACCGGTTTTTGTTGTCACGTGATTCTTGGATATTCTGTTCCACCATCCCCCTTTTGTAATCTCAGTTTTGACATTTTTCATTGACTCACTGATTCTTTCCTTGGCTTCATGCTGTCATTTGATGAACTTGTTGAAGACGTTATTCATTTATGTAGCAGGGTTTTTTTTACCCCAATCATTTCCTTTGGTTTCTTTGTTTATATGTTCCCATCTCTGGTTACATTACCACGTATTGCATGTCATTTAATTTGTTTATTAGCATATTTATCCATATCTTAATGGTAGCATTAATTGCACTAATTTGGAAATTTCAGACAGTAGGTACAAATATCACCTTTTTTATTACTATTCCTTTTGTGAGCAAAAACATGTTACTCGCTGACTCTGTTACGCTCTTTGAGCTGAGGAATGGGAACAGGCTGTTTTATGAGCTAGACCTCATCCCTTGATCTGTCAGAGTCACATGTCCTGACTTCCCCAGGAACACAAAACACTTTGCAGTAAAGCGAGTTTTCATTTCTCTTGTAGTTTGGGGACTTGTTGAACTCTTCAGCGTGTTGATTAGTTTGGCGCAGCTGTTTTGCTGCAAGTAAACACACTTCTCCATGTTCACAGTCCCTGAATAGGAAGGGCTTAGCTCAGTTCTAGTCCCTTGTTCTCCCCTGTGTCCCCTTTTGCATTTCTCCGTGAGCCCCCGTGTTGCAGGGGCTTCCTGTTGGCAAGGTCAGTGCACACCAACCAGGGAAGAAATGCGAGGGCTTCTGCTTCTGCAAAAATGGATAGCCCAGAAACCCTGTGTAGGGTCGCTGAGTTAGAATCTACGTGACGAGAGGAGCGTTGTGTTTTTAAGCACCGTATCAACTACCCTGACTTCCCTTTCCGTGGGAGCAATGACAGTGATGGTAGGAAATGACGTCTGATCAGAGACTGGAAAAAGTCCCTTTTAGATTAAAGATACAATCTTTTTTCAAGGATTTTATTGGATTTTACAGCTCTCACAGCATTCAATACATCATTTGTATCAAGCATATTCATATACATGTTGTCATCTTCATTTCCAAATATTTTCCACTTGAGCCCTTGATATAAGCTCCTCTTTCCTCCCTCCCCCCCCATTTTTTAACGAGTCATTTTATTGAAGATACAATTTCATTACTCCCTGAGTGTTTCTGTTATTTCCCAGCTGATGATATGGGTACCCATATACACATTTAATGCAATTTATGTATTGTCTAATGTATTTCTACTTGGTTCTGCTAATGACTCCTAGTTATGTCCTGAAACTTTCAATGCTCATGAATGAATTTCCCATTAAGTGGATATGTAGAAGTAGTTAAAAGTACTGAGACAACTAAATTTGACTATCTTTCTTTATTCACAGCAATTTTTCTGCCCCCTGTTAATTTATTTTTATTTTATTTTGTGAACCTCATTTTCATTCATTGGTCAGTTTATTGAGAAGCCAAATGATGGAGTGAAGTTATTCAGTGAACTTACACTAGTGGAATTCATGTAGACTACACCTGCTCCTTCAAGTTGTAAGAAATCTCCAAATCACATATCAATAAGGACCAGCATAAAAACCAGAGGACACATTTGAAGTATCCTTCATACAAGAGAAAGACTACTTCTGGAGAAAGTTCTAATGTGTCATAGTAATAGTTTTTTGTTTTTTTGTTTTTTTGTTTTTTTTGTCATCACTGCCTTGGTGGTGGGAGTAGGAGGCCCAGCCTTTGCTCCTGTGAGCGGGAATTGAAACTCCATCCCAGTGGGCCGCAGTCCCGCGCACAACCACTACGCCACCGGGGCTCAGCCAGTAATAGATATTTTTGTATACAGAAATATATAGGTACATGCTTAAGCACAGAGGGGGGTGTGCTGTGCTTGATAAGAGGAGAGGATTACTGAAGGAAAGAAGACCATCAAGATGGCTGGATACAGTGGGTTCAAGAACGGGCTCAAATGCACCAATAATTTTGCAGGTGGTGCATAATGTATCTTTGCTGACTTGGGGAATTGTTACGAAGCAGAACTGACCTGTCATAACCCAACAGTTATTACCTGAGCTTTAAATTAGTGAGTTCAGAAGAGTTTCACACTAAACCATATTTGTAATTGTGAGTCAATTATATGTCGTTTGAAACATTTTACTAGGAATCACGTCAGAAAACCAACATATTTTAGAAAAATAGTGGCAGAAACGATACGATCTTTTGACATAACTTTGTCTATGATAATTTTGTCCTTAGGTAAGCCAAGCAAACGCCACGCCCACTCACTGTGTTTCATAATTGGGATGTGGAAACAATGGCCTTTTTAACTGCGTGCTGCTTTTTTTTTTTTTTATAGAAAACCTCCAGTTGAACACTGTGTGAAAGTCTTAAAGGCAGCCCGTGCCCAGAACCTCCGTCGGGCAGCCGAGTCCGAATGCACTGAGAAGGAATTCCCCAGAAGTCAGTTCTTTTGAATGTGGTGAACGTGGAAGACCCACCATGGACCCCTCAGCCCAGAGGCCTCGTGCCACACCTCACACGGGAGGCACCACCTGCCAGTGTAAGGGATGCGGAGAAGCCTGCAGTTGTCCATCTCACCTGAACACTCCCAGTGCGCTGCACGGAAAAAAGCCGCCCAGGTGCAAGGTGTACGGGGAAAACTTCATCTGCATCTCAACCCTGAAGAGCCCTGTAGCAGCACTCCCCGATGAGAAACTCTCCGAGTGTGGTAATTGTGGGAAAGGCTTTTGTAGTTTTTCATCTTTTTGGTCCCACGAGGAGAATCAGGAATGCAAAGAATATTGTAAAACATACAGCAGTCCCTCATCTTTCATATTAGAAAGGAACTTCAATAAGAAAAATATGCCTCATGAATGTAAGCACTGTGGCAGGGGCTTTAGCGAGAGCTCATCCCTCACTAAGCACATCAGAACTCACAGTGGAGAGAGGCCTTATAAATGCAAGGAATGCGAGAAAACCTTCACATGTTCCTCAAATCTCATTCGGCACGTAAGAACTCACAGTGGAGAGAGGCCTTACGAGTGTAAGGAGTGTGGGAAGGCCTTCAGTGAGCCCTCCTCTCTCACTAGACATCTGAGAACACACAGTGGAGAGAGGCCTTATGAATGTAAGGTATGTAGGAAGTGCTTCATCGAGGGTTCATCCCTCACTAAACACATACGGACTCACAGCGGGGAGAAGCCTTACGAATGCAAGGAATGTGGGAAGACCTTTACCAGTTCTTCAAACCTGACTAAACACATCAGAACTCACAGTGGAGAGAGGCCCTACATCTGTCAGGAATGTGGCAAAGCATTTAGTTACGCTTCCTATCTCACTACACACATACGCACTCATAGTGGAGAGAGGCCTTACGAATGCAAGGAATGTGGGAAATGTTTCAGGCAGCTCTCAGCCCTCACAACACATAAAAAGACTCACGTTGCAAAGAAGTCCTATGAATGTAAGGACTGTGGGAAAATCTTCACTTACGCCTCATACCTGGCAAAACATACAAGAACTCATAGTGGAGAGAGACCCTATGAGTGTCACGAGTGTGGGAAAGCCTTTAGGCATCTGTCAGCCCTCAATAAACACACAAAAACCCACAGTGGGGAGAAACCCTGTGAATGCAAGGAATGTGGGAAAACCTTCAGAAAAGACTCCCACCTCACTAAACATATAAGAAGCAGTCACCCTGGAGAGAGAGTCCGTGACTATAAGGAAAGCGAGAAAACCTTTATGGAGTCCTTATCCCTTGCAATACACAAAAAAGCTCACAGTAGAGAGAAACCTTTTGAGTGTAAAGAATGTGGGAAAACCTTCATGGAGTCTTTGAAGCTCGCCAGGCACAGGAGAATCCACAGTCGAGGGAAGCCTCACGTGTGCAGTTACTGCGGGAAGACCTTTCCCCATGCCTCATCTCTCGCCAAGCATCTAACCACTCACACCGAGGAGCGGGCTTTCGAGTGCAAGCAGTGTGGGAAAGCCTTCACCATTTCCTCCAACCTCACCAGGCATATCAGGATCCACACGGGCGAGAGGCCTTACGAGTGCAAGCAGTGTCAGATTGCCTTCAGCCGAGCCTCGCTCCTCACCAAGCACGTCAGAAGGACACACAGCGGAGAGAGGCCTTACGAGTGCAAGGAGTGCGGGAAGACGTTCATCGACGCCTCCGCCCTGACGATCCACACGAGGATTCACACAGGAGAGAAGCCGTACGAGTGCAAGGAGTGTGGCCGAGCCTTCCGGCAGCTCTCGGCCCTGACAACCCACATAAGGACCCACAGCGGGGACAGGCCCTACGAGTGCAAGCAGTGCATGAAGGTCTTCAGCGAGGCGTCATCGCTGACCAAGCACATCCGAACGCACACCGGCGAGCGGCCCTACGCGTGCAAGGAGTGCGGGAAGGCCTTCAGGTGCTCCTCCTCCCTCACCATACACATCAGGACCCACAGCGGCGAGCGGCCGTATGCGTGCAAGGAGTGCGGGAAGGCCTTCCGGCAGCTCTCGGCCCTGACGACCCACGTGAGGATTCACACCGGCGAGCGGCCGTACGCGTGCAAGGAGTGCGGGAAGGCCTTCAGAGACTGCTCTTCCCTGACCAAGCACATCAGGACGCACAGCGGCGAGCGGCCGTACGCGTGCAAGGAGTGCGGCAAGGCCTTCCGGCAGCTCTCGGCCCTGACGACCCACGTGAGGACCCACAGCGGGGAGAAGCCCTACGGCTGTAAGGAGTGCGAGAAGGCCTTCAGCGACTATTCGTCGCTCATCACGCACAGGAGAACCCACAGCGGGGTGAGGCCGTACGCATGCAAGGAGTGCGGCAAGGCCTTTAAGCAGCACTCGGCCCTGACTGCACACCTCAGAACTCACAGCGGGGAGCGGCCCTACAAATGCACGCTGTGTGACAAGGCCTTCAGGCAGCTCTCCGCCCTCACCACGCACCTAAGAACGCACCGGTGAAGTGGGGCGGGGGGCGTGGCAAGCGTGGAAAAACCCCGAGAAGGTGCTCACGCCCCAGCCGACAGGCCGCTCACAGCGCAGAGACTGTTACAAAACACACAGACCCCTTGCACCTGTCGTTCCAAACAACGGCTTTCTGAAAGTACACAACCGAAGAACAAAGGCTTTCATCGAGTGAGAAAGCACACTAAAGAAGGAGTAATTGGAGCGACGACTGAAATGAAAATTTCGGTGTAATCATGGAACTATCCTTATCAGTATTTATTTCCGCAATCTGACCTGAGTTTTACCCTACTTAAAGCCTTGCGCCATGGCAAATGAGTATGTAGGAAGTAGCATAGGACAAAAGTGGTTTTCCTTGTTTAATATTTTAATTACACGATTTCATATACAATAAAGTACTTTGATCTGTTATTTGGTGTGACATGGTTTTTGTGTTTACATATAGCACGTTTCCTTCCAATTGTGGTTAACTATTTACCTTTCCAAATTGTCTATGATTTATTATTACTGTAGTGCTGAGTAAATGATACTTCCCTTCTACTTGCCTTGTGCTTATTATTTGCAATTCTGCAAAAAAAAAAAAGTAGTCTTTGCTTTAACTCATCTTCATTTATGAAAGTGTCTCTCCGTGGGCACCCTATCCGGGTTTAATTTTTCTCTGGTTCAGTTTGTCTCAAATGTGATTATTAGGAACCCCCCCCCCCAAGGTGTGATTTTTGCTATGTGCAGTCAATTCAGACGCATAGAAGTAAAACACTGCCCACTTCTTTTTGAGCCCATTGTGCCAGTCCTTTGCCAATGGATCTTTAACATTTTTTTTTGCTTTTTCTATCACTTGTTTTTATTTACAGTTTGTGTTCAATACAAATCAATTCTGCAACATGAGAAGTTACTGTGAATCAAAGCATAAATTAGAGGTTATTTTGACTCAAACAACATCCAATCCAAAGCACTTATATAGTGTTCAGATATGAAGCCAAAGGGGGTGTTCATACACACACACACACACATTAAAGATTGACTGGATCTGGTTGTTGTATAAAAGTTTCTAAAGGCAGGGCAAAAGTTACTGAGGTTATCAAAACCACCGTGTTCATATTGATAGTGCAACATAAACACATCAGGGTGAGACCATGTGAACTAAAAAATTCATGAAAGGTCTATGTTAAAACAGTTCCTGTGTATTCAGGCCATTGTACAAACAGTTCATTTCCAGGACGAAGCCCACTTTATGCTCAGGACCAATTTCTTACTATCTAAATTTATCGACTGGAATAGAAAGTATTCCAAATGTGTTCCAATTCATGTATCTACCAAAAACATATAGGCTTTCAATGAGTGTAATGCACTTTAGCTTCTAGTCTTCACAAATTCTTGATTTGTATTATTTTATGACTTGTTCACACATTTGCCCCTTTTATTTCAAGATTTGTTTTACTTTCAAAACAGCTAGATTTTTACATTGTAAAAAGCATCCAGGCACTTCCTGCTCCTTGGAAGTCAAATGGTCCTTCTGATATTCTTGTTGAACAAAGATAGGTGATATGGAAAGCCTACAAGTGTATAAACAACATATACTCATACTTGGAGTTAGGGTACATTCCAATCTGTCATTAGCTGACACATGTCAGCTACGTAAAAAGTCAAATCCCATGCCAAACATAAGTTCTGTTCCCAAGAGAACAGAGATAATACAATAATGTGAAATGCTTACGTAAAATGTCTCAGCAGTAGCTTGGTGCTGTTGAAACATCATGTGGAGGATTTGCGGTAACATCTGGATGTGCCTCCTGATGTACATATAAACAGAACCGTGGGGAATTTTTTACTATTTAATCACATTTATGGCCTTGCAGGTTTAATGAATACAGTATTCTTCGTCTCAGTCTTTATCCCTAGAAAAGAAAAAACAATTTTTTTCAAGGTACCTTTAGGTGTTTATTATTTCTCAGTCCACATTTAAGGTAGGAAACGATCTCGATTTTTTTGGATGTTACTGTTTTGTACGTGAACTATCAAACACATTGACAGTCATTAGCCGATTTTGTGTTCTTCAACTCAGTGCACTTTGAGATTCCCAATGTTTTCTGTCAATAAAATAGGTGTGGAAACAATATGTTCTATGAAGATCTGATTTCTTTCCCTAGGCATATTAAACACATAGCTGCCATATAGATTGAGTTTTGAAGATGGGGGAAGCAAAAGGTATTTCTTGGCCTGAGTCACAGTAGTAGAGGGGTATAAAGGACAGAAAACAGCAGGTTGTACATTTACAGGAGACTTCCATTTCTTTGGTCTGGCATGAAGTGGATTTGTATAACCAAGGTGTACTGGGAGGAGCTACTTAACAATGTGATGCAGTTGTTAGGTTTGAATAAGTCTATGTGGGAAAAGAGCAGCACCAAGACAGCAGTCCCAGCCTAAGCCTAAGCACCACCATGACAAGCACGTACCACCCTCACAATTGTTCAGATGCTTGAGCCCATCGTGGCAGCCACTGTCTGGCCCTCTCATTAAGAGCCTGCCTTTTTTTCCGCTGCCCTGATGTCTTTCTCCAGGGGCTGGTCTCTCCTGATAGCATGTCCCAAGTATATAAAACACATCCCTGTCCCTTCTGAGTACCTTTTGTAAGACCTATTTGTTGTTTGCCTTTCGTACTTTTGGGCAGTCTATAGTACTTAGGATATTTCCCCCTGCGCCATAATTCAGCAACATACATTCTTCTACAGGCTTCCTGATCCAGTGCCCAACTTCCATGTGCTTATGAGACAGTACCCCTGGCTTGGGTCCAGCTCCCGTTAGTCCTTCAGATGCCTTCCTTGCTTTTCAACACTGTAAAGAGGTTTTCTGGAACAGACTTACCTATTGTAAGGCATCCTTTGATCCCGTCACTGTTGCTTCTGTGAGCACCGATAGTGGATCCAAGACAAAATTCTGGACAACTTTCATGACTTTTGCTTATCACAATGTCACCTATTGATCCAGCTTTTTGAAAACAAAAAGCATTTTGTTTTCTCTCTTTTTTTTTTTTTGGGGGGGGGAGGGCAATCACTGCTCTCCAGTGGTGGGAGGAGGAGGCCCAGCCCCACTGCTGGAATCGAACCTCCGTCCCAGTGGGCCGCAGTCCCACGCACAACCACCGCGCCACCGGGGCCCAGCCCCGCATTTTGTTTTCTTCACGTTGAGTTGTGATCCACACTGGAGACTCCAGTCCTTGATCCTCATCAGTAAGTGCTTCAAATCTTGTTTTCCACAAACATATACAGTGTCATCTGTACATGGCAGTTTAATAAGCTTGGGCCAGTAGGCGCAGTTGTACAGAAATCACTATTTATTAAAGTTACAGAGAGCATGAGATCGAAATCATAAGAGTCAGACATAGCTCACATCATGGCAGCATTCTCACCTCTGCCGAGGGAGCCGTCCATTTGGAGACACAGCGAGTGGGGAAAGGGATTCCATGAGGGAGAGCAGCCGAGAGCGTCCGTCCAGTGCTCAGGAGGAAGAGGGGGAGGAGAGAGCCTCATGTCCAATCCTTAGCTATTCTTTGGAGCCATGCCAGGCCCCTCATTACATACATCACAGGACGGGGTTGTGCCATATGCACACGTTATAGGAAAGGGAGCTATCGGGGTCCCATGTGGCAAGGTCACACCCCAGACTCCTAGATGTGGCTGAACAGGTTACACAAGCGGTCTTTAACAGCATGTGAATCCACCCACAGGCTTCAAGGGAATCGAGCCATCGTCCTAACGGCAGGGGAGTCAGCTCTATTGTGAGACACACAGGGGCCTCAGATAACTGGGAGCTTCAGGGAGAATATCTACTGACTTCCAACTACATGCTGGCAATTAATTTGCTTACTATTTTGGAGTATATGTAGTTGTGGAAAAGTCCTGTCTTCATCCCACACTACGACCCTCCTTCTCTGACTTTTTTCTCAACCTACAGTTGCAACAAGCATGGTGACAGGACCCAATTCCCTGCTGATGTTAAACCATGCAGTACGGCCTTGTTCTGTTTGCACGCCTGCCTCTTGATCGGGGTACAGGCTCTGCATGAACACAATGTAGTGTTCTAGAATCCCCGTTCTTCTCAGGCCTAACCATAGGTGGTATCTGCACAGTCAGTCCCTCGGCATAATCAATAAAACACAAGCAAACCTCCTTCTGGTAAACCTCCTTTGTTGTGTGTTAGGCTGGGGTGCGGAGAGAAACAAAGCCGGTGACACTGTTCTACATATAAGAAAGAGTTTTGTATCAGGAATCAATTTATCAGCCTGTTGGAACATTTCAATTGGTGTTGCATCCATTTCTGGGGCCTTGTTTTTGAATACGTGCCAGCTTCAACTTCCTCCTTTAGCACCACTGATTCTTGCTCATGTACTGCCTCCTGAGAGGGTGCAGTGCTATGCAACCAGTTCTCTTTGTTGCAGGGAAGCAACCCAGCGAAAGAAGCTCCGTTTTTGTCAGCTGCTAGATGACCTGCCCACGCCCCCTTCCCTTCTGCGAAATCGCCACTGGTGATGAATTTTAAAATGTACTCTCATGTTCCCAGGTTCGGGGTGCCATAGTTAGTTTTGACTATTCTCTAATATTGCTCCTTTGGATGTTGTACTCGAATGGTGTAATTGATCCTGCTTCGTTAACCAGGATTTTACCATCGATTCTGATATTGTTTCCTTTTTGATAATATGTGTACCTGGCAATGCTTAACTTTCTCTTTTGGCAGTAACTGTTTCCATGTTCTTCCCATGCCTGCTTGAGTCCTTCGCTAATACTAGATGAGTTTTTGCCTTTATGGGTGGACCGAGAGCTCCACTCAGGGCTGCTATGAAGGGAGACAACTTTACTTGCCCAGAAGCCCAGCTAACTCTAAAAACCCTTCTAAACTTCAGAACAGTATAGTGCCTGTCATTTATTTGAACCCGCAGTACATTGACCCTTTACCTTTTTTCCATCTTCTCGCATGCGCCCTGAGTCGTTCAATATTGTATGCATAGAATCTTCCAATATTGCAGCGTGAGACTCGAGTTTTTCCTGGAGTTCTTTCAACTTTAGATTTTATAAATTCTATTCATGATAAGCTTACTAGATTTTTTTAAATCTCCCATTGCATTAGTCTCCAGTTGATAAAGCTGTTATGAAATTCCTGATTCTGCTCTAATTCCTTATTTTTCTGGATTATATCCAAAAATTCCTCAGTATTATTTTAACATTTTTAACAAGACCTATCTTTTTTTCTCCAGGTTCCTTGGGTGTCTGTAGGGAAAAGTGATCAGATTTTAAGCGGGACACCATTGATCAGGGGGAGGGGGAGTTCTAGTTTGTTTGTTTGTTTGTTTGTTTTTGGGGGTGCATCTAGATCCTAGATTCAGGATGACAGCCTAACTTTGGATGTCACTGATCAGGTTTGACTTGTTCTCTGGCTCTCCATGGAAACCGTTATCAGTAGGTGTGAGTCCCACTTACCATGGACCAGACTGATGGCTGAAACCCTTCCAAGCATTGGACCTCCCACCGTGTGCTGGCAAACAGCCTCTAATGTTTGACATATCTTTGGAGGAGACAAAATTGGGGGGAAATCTCTATATCCCACAATTCTCACTTTTGTTTTATATATAAAATTCAAAAGAGCTACAGGGGCAAAATGCTAATTTTCTATACATTGAAAGCTGTCACGGTGTGCTTGCTTCAGCTGAAAGCTGTCAAGGCAAACAATAACCAAATTAATATATCCAACAATTCAGGATTATGGTAAACATTTTGAATCCAGGCATGGGGGATAAAGTCCCCCAATGCCAATCTGCTATTGGAGGAAAGTATGAGAGTGATTGGATGCCGGGGCAGAAAGAAATACAACAGAGAGTCATGGCTGCTTCAGTAAGAAGATAGCCATTGGCTTACTTTAGGGCAACGCAGCTTTAAGGGGAGAAACTGTGGAAATGATGAGACTGCCGCAGGAAAATGTTCTTGACTTCTATCTCCAACCACCAGAGTGGCAGTCTTCCTACCATAGGACACTAGTCTTCCAGATTCCCTCTGTAACCAGTCAGGGAATAAGTCCCAGTCATATTTCCCTCAGGGATAGTTTCCCACATTCCCCCCTTCTTTATTATGTTTAACATTTCATAGTGTCACAGAGGCAACGTAGTCTCTCGTCATATCTCCTAACTTCCAATAGAAGTGACATGAGACTGCCAGCATCACAATCATGATAATAACACAGACTGGAACTTAAGCTGTGTGAAATAGCTTAGCTTTGGGCCTAACCTCTCCAAGTCCAACTCTGCCAGGTCATTCACCAATTGTTTAATCATCTCAGAGCCAGGAGACACCTTGAGTCTGTCTTAGAATGTATAGAAAATATGTATTTTTAGCTGATTAATATCTAACAAAATGTTTTTCTTAAACTCTTGCAAATGTTTCCTAATCAAATCCCAATTATGCAATGTCTAATTATATGGGTAAGGGGTTATACAAAAATCAGTTACATTCCAATCACATTTTAACATTAATTGATAAGTCCAAAATCTTGATCTTTTAGCAAAAGAACAGTCTGTAGTAATAGTCCTGTCATTATTGTATATGATGTCCAAAGTGTCCCTTAGACAGCATCAGCAATGGAAGAAATATCTTAGCAGGTATCTATTGCCATTCTCAGGAATCTGTGAGGTATTTTTGACATTCTATATAACTTCAGTAAAAGTACAGGGTCGGATCACAGCATCAGCTTCCTTCCTTTCTTCTGGGCCTTGCTGACTGAAGAGAAAATCACCTATATCCTTGGCCTGTGAAAAAATAAACAAATAATCCCTCTCTTTGGGGTGTCAGCAATCTGGAAACAGTAACACTGGTTAAGGCTGGGTGGTTTGACCATCTCTCCTGTGTCCTCCATCTTTCTTCAAATGTGATTGTGCCCTTCTAAGGGGAGGCCATCAACTTTATTCTGCAAAAGCATAAATGTATAGCCTTTTCTCTAACTGAGAAATGGATCTGGATCCCAAGTATGATTCCCATCTTCCTGGGCCTTCTCAGGATCTGCTTTCTCTGTAGAAGTGAACATGTGTCTATATGTCCTAATTTTGTTACAAGCATTTAGTAAGCAGTCAATTTCTTGTTGTTAAAAATGACTCAATGAAAATGATAAATCTCCTTCTGCAATTGCCCTTGAAAGTAAAGGTGCTTCTTCATATTTTGCCTGTTTGCTTCCGTGTGCTGTTCTGGTCTTTGTCAGTATAGCTGGGAACTTTACTTCCTGAACTTCATCCTTTTTGTTAACTCTCTTAGTTTGCATTTCTCTGCAGATCATCTCTCTACCCCTAGCACTGACTTACTTGCTTGGTTTATAATCTCTGGCCTTTACACTAAACCCCAGCAAGGCAGCAGATACTTTTAATATCACTCCCCCTTCTGATTCAGACTTGGTCTTCTCAGCACTGTCTAAAATCGTCTCATCAGTCTGATGCCCGTTCTGTCCGCCTCTTACCAGATTTAAGTGTGGGTATCTCGGAGGCTGCTCACTACTCTGCTGGCTTTGTTTCTCTGCTTTCTCAGCCTTTGAAAGCAAGGGAGCTTCCTGGGATTGCCTGGCCTCACTTTGGGTCTTGGAATTCCCTTGTTCTAGTGCTTTACCACCTTGAGACCTTCAGAGGCTGCAGTCCTGCGAGGGCATATAGGTTTTGTACAGAGTTAGAGGCTTTAGAAAACAAAATAATTCCTGCTTCTATAGGTTTTTTTAAGGCTACCTCACCTAATTCATACTCATTCAAAGAGATTTTAGCTTGCTTTTCTAGATTTGATTAGCTCACACAAGACTTCTCCCAAGACTGATAATCTTCATTCTCTTCCTCCTACAAAGATACTAAGACCATCTTGACTTGGACCCACAGAGACCATGTCTCCATGGGGATACTTTCCCCATCTCTCTATGATTTCTTTAAGTTTACAGTGGCTTCCTCCCAGGTCTCTAGATGAAAAGTTTCTTTCTCTGGAAACCATGGATTGCACCTTTTTACCTCTTTTACATTGCATCTTTTTCTTCATTACTCTTACACCCTGTGTTTTCAGTAAGTGGATGAGCATAAAACCATACATTTCAGGTTCACTTGTACCTTGCCCCATTGTCCTCTTTAATATACTCATTCACTGTTTCCACTACTCATCTGCCATTCCCCACACCAGATTCTCACTTCACGCCATTTTCTGATTCACTCTACATTCTGGTAGGGCCATACACTTGTTACACAGGATATAACTCAAAAGCATATTTTTTCTACTGCCATGCAATGGGCACCACTTGGGGTGGGGGTCAGGGGAGGAGGCCAGCCCCCACAACTAATCACATGTTTGATAGGCACGATTGTACAGTTGAAATAGAGAGAGTATAGTGAAGTCACAGAGAGCTAAGAGATGGTGTAAAGTGAAGAGTCAGACACATTTCAGGGTGACAAGCTCACCTCCTGGATGACTAGGGTCTCAAAGGCCAAGTCTGTGCATAGCATGGACCAAGAGGGCCAGAGAAAGAGGAGGAGGGGAGGGGGACCAGGGAAGAGGGCAAGGAGCATGGACGGGGAGAACACCGGGGAAGAAGAGGACCCAGGGAGAAAGGGAGGTAAGGGAGAGATCCAGGAAGGAGAGCTCTTTATTTCTAATCAAGACTTATATATCCTGGGGGGGGGGACATGCATGCCCCCTGATTACAGGTAAAGACATATGTCACAGGAAGGGGTTGTACTATAGGTGTACTGTAATGAGAGGGGGACAATCTAGGGGTATACACACAATAGGAAGGAGAGGGATTGGGGGTACACATGCAGCAAGATGGGCAGATCCCAGATTCAGGATGACAGCCTAACTCTGGACGTCACTGACCAGGTTTGACTTGTTCTCTGGCTCTCCATGGAAACCATTACCAGTAAGGTGTGAACCCTACCTACCGTGCACCAGACTGATGGCTGAAAGCCTTCAGGGAGAATATCTCTAAGCACCTGACCTCCCACCATGTGCAGACAAACAGCCTCTAATGTTTGGGCTGTCTTTGGGGGAGATGAAGCTGGGGAAAAGCCTCTTTATATCCCACAGCGGTCTGCACTGGAAGGTTTGGTCCAGGCTATTCAAATAGAAGTCTCATTCATTCTGTGAACATGTGTTACAATTTTGATACCTTTTAGGACAGAGTAGACCTGCCGCATAGAATTTTTCAGAGCTGCAATCGCTGTAGCAGCGCACCGCTACTACATCTTTCCTTAACAAACCAGACAGTGAGTTAAACCATTGGACTTGCAGTCAACAGCCAAGTGACAACAGATATTAGCAATGGAAGCACAAAATGCTTCATTGGCTTGAGCCTAAACAAGCAGCCATCTAGCTCAGGAGGAACAAAACCCACCATAAAAGACGCTCACTTGCCTGTGGGACCATGAGGTGCTGAAACAATCAGGTATCAAAGAACAAAAATCAAAATCAATGGACCAATTGACGCCCGATATCGCTGATGACAAATGGATACAAAGGCAAACAAAGTAGAAAAAACGATGGTGTCCAGCTACCAAATGATTGAATGCCTGGACTCTCAAAGACTTGAAGATAAACGAGTCGCCATTCAGCACAGAAACAGCAAAGCCCACATGGAGGAAGCACACCAGCCTGTGTGATCAAGAGGGGCCAAAGGGAGCAGGTATCGAGCATCAAGGAACAAGAATCATCATCACGAATGAGGGGGAGAGCAGGGTGGGGACTTAAGGCCCACTGGTGGGTATTTGGTCACCCCTTTACAGGAGAATCACAGGGAGGAGACAGAACAGTCAA
Source organism: Nesogale talazaci (assembly GCA_004026705.1). Lineage (NCBI taxonomy): Eukaryota > Metazoa > Chordata > Mammalia > Afrosoricida > Tenrecidae > Nesogale > Nesogale talazaci. Next base: position 24,838 of record PVJH01030142.1, read on the forward strand.
GGTGCAGCCAGGCGATGATGATGCACACAAGTTTCCTCTAGTTCCTGAAGCCTTCCTCACACCCGCCCCCTCAAATCATCATGGTCCCAACTCTACCTTGCAAATCCAGATGAACTGGAGAAGGTACACTAGTATAGAGGGGAGCTGGAGATATAGGGAAACCAAGATGGATGAGCCCCTTTGGGCCAATGGTTAGATTGGAGATGCTGGAAGGCTAGAGAGAAGGTGGGGTAGAGAGACAGAACCAACAGCAAGGATATATACACAAGCTCCTATTTGAAGGACAGGCATCAAAGGAGTGGGTTGGGGGAGAGGTCGGGC
>PVJH01030143.1:0-25167 GCA_004026705.1 Nesogale talazaci
TCTCAGCTGGCCTGGGTGGACCTTGAAGTGGCTGAGGCAGGCCTGGCAGGTGGCTGAGACCATGGGCCGGTGGTTGGGGTGGACCAGGAGTCCCGGTGCTTCTCGGCCCTGTTCCCACACAAGGGAGCCTGGGGGACACTTTGAGGGGGGACGCCTTGAGGTCACAGGGCACGGGCAGAGGCATGAAGTTGGCATCAAGAGCCTCTGAGAAGTCCAGTGTCCAGCAAGGAGGCCCCAGCCAGCAAGGCCTAGACTAAAGGCTTAAGGGGTGAACTGTGTTCTCCCCGAAGGCTGACTCTTAGCCTCCTGGGAGCCTCTGCGGGGGAGGGAGAGGGCAGGGCCTGGTGGGCAGCTGCCTTGGCGTGGCCGCCTTGCCAGTTGTGGGGACGGTGGGCCTGACAGTGTCCTTGCGGCGAGAGGAAGAGCGCCAGGCGGGAGCAGGCTGGTAGGGTGCTGGGCGGCAGTGCTGGGTCCCCGATTCACCTCTCTGCCTGCCACACCCATCTCTGCCTCTGGTGAGAGGCAGGTCCTGCATGAACCCCGTGTGCGCTGGCTGCCGCTCCCGGATCTCACGACCGCCTGGAGCGAGAGGGGACCCCTGGGGGTTGGCAAGGGATGCCAACCCAACAGACGCCTGCCCCCTGGCGACTGGGTAACTGGGAGGAATGGGTGGGCTTGAAAAACACTCCAAGGCGAGGTGGCAGGGGCCCTCAGGGGCCTTCTAGAAGCTTCGCCTCAGCCTTCCAGCGCGCTGACAGTGGTTTCTTGGGATTGAGTCAGATCAGGCCCCCACCCCGGCAGGCTGCAGCCCTAAAGACAGAGACTCAGGCTTCCCCACAGCACCCCCACCCTCCGCCTCAGACCCAGCTGCCCTCTGGCACCTGGCAGGGCAGAGTGGTGTTGGGGGAGGTGGCAGGCTGCACTCGCACAGGGCTGTGGGGGCCAGTGACTGGGGGCACAGCGGCTGGCAGGCTTCTCAGAAGAGGCAGCACTCGGCTTAGGATGGTAGGGAAGGACTTGAGGGTGGGGGCTGGTGTCAAGGGAAGGGCATCCTTGGCGGAAGGAACAGCATTGGCAAAGCGCAGAGGCAGAGAGCCTCTGGGCAGCTGGTGGGTGGGCTGGGGGCTTCAGGAGCCCTGATGGCGCAGTGGGGGGTCAGTGGGTGCTGGCTGGCTGGCTCAGAACTGACACTGCGTGACCAGCAGGAAGCTGTTTTTGTGTCCCAGGCAAGGTGGGGTTCAGAGGCAAGGCAGACCAGATGTGGGGAGTTTGCCAGGGAACTGGCTAGCTGGGGTGGGAGGGGCTCATGCGGGCTGGCACTGTCTCTGGTCTTGGGCTGGGGTGGGGAGAAGCATGTTGGGGGGGTCTAGGGGCCTTGAGGGGTCCGGGTCATGAGAGATGTCCAGGGGGGTGGTTTGGTCGGGGGAGGAGTCAGTGGGTAGAGGTACCGCCTGGGCTCTGTAGACCCTTCCTACTCCCCCACTGAAGACAGACCCAGGGGAAGTGCTAGGGCCAAGGGCAGGGTGGTGGGCATCTCTGGCCCTGGCTGACCACCTGTGGCTCTGCCCACAGGTCCCCCGGGCCCACACGGCCCCCCCGGGCCCCCAGGTGCTCCTGGATCCCAGGTAAGGTCCTCTTTCTGGCCAGAAGGATGAGGGTCGGGAGGACACTGTCTCTCTGAGAGAAGTGAGGCCAGCCCTTGGTCACTCGGTGTGTCGGGAAGGAGGGAGCCATGGGCCCAGCCCACCTGGCCTGAGTGCGGGTTCCTGCTCAGTAGCACTCCCCCACCCCACCCCGTCCTGCTGCTGCCCACCCTGTCTGTGGCAGGTGGCTAGCAGTGTGCCCGTGTCAAGGATAGGGGACCTGAAACCCAGAGAGCTGGCTGTTACGGGGAGCAAAGAGGGGCTGACAGGAGTGCAGGTGGCCACACCAGAGCAGCCAGTGCAGAGGACAGGTGCACCAGGACCCATCCCTGCCAGTAATGGGAGTGGGGGGTTGTCTAGAGAAACAAAACCAGGACACTTATGAATGATAGATATAGATAGATATGGCATAAACATGGATAGGTTTGTATAGAGAAAAGGAAGAGAGCAGTTAACCAGTCCACATAGCTGTAAAGAGGACTCACTTCAATTCACTTCCATGGAAGAGTTAATAGACTGAAACTCCTCTAGCTCCTGAGGCCTGTCTGGTCCAAGGAAGCAGCCAGCTGAGTCTTCCCTTGGGCAATGCAGGCAGGGTCAGCCCATGGGCAGCACACAGCAGGGGAGTCACTAACAGCCAGCAGCTCGGGGACTTAGTGAAGCAGGCCTGGACGGGACATCGAACTCAAGCAGTGCAAGGTGACCAGATCCACCAGCAGCGTGGTAAGGCAGCTTTTGAAGGAGCCTCAAGCTCTAGCTTGAGCTCCACGGTGCACAGGCCGGGTGGTGAGCCAGGTGGAGATGCCAGAGGCAATGGGACTCACCCTCCGGAGATGTGGGTGTGGTCAGCCGTGAGTGCCACTCCCTCACAGGGGGGCATCAAGGAGACCCTCAAGACTGCCATGGAGACTGTCCCTCAACCCAGGGCCCTGTGCTGCACTTGGTTGTTCTTGGCCTTGCTTCCTATGGTCACTCTCCCTGCTGTGAATCAAGCGCAAGGGGAGGAGAGGGTCTGGGGAGAGGGAACAGGGAGGAGAGGTAGGCAGATGGACATGCAGGCTACAGCCGTGGGCCTGGGCACAGGAGTGGGCAAGGCTTTGCTCTGTTGCACATGAGGTTGCTATGGGCCGGGACCGTCTCTATCGGCCCGGACCGCAGCAGCAGCAGCAGTAGCGTGAGAACTGAGCTGGGGGCTGCCCTGCTTCTCAGGAGAGCAGACCCAGGGCTGGGCTGGGCCCAAGGCCCTAGGGGCGAGATCCAGACCCTCGGGCCTCCTCGCCCTCCACACCAACCTCCTCCCAGCTCACCTTCCCACCCTGGTGCTCTGCGGGGAGCCATCTGAGGACTGGGGCTGGACAGGGCCTGACCGGATCTCTCTGGTTTCCTGCAGGATTTGGCTGGAGAGCAGGGCACGGTGGTGCCATCTGTAAGTATGGGTCTGCGTGGCTGGGCCTGGCCTCTGGGGGAGTGGGCTCTGTGGAGAAGCCAGGGCATTGGTGGGAAAAGCCTGTCCTGGGCAGTCTTGCCCAATGGGTAGACTTTCCCAAGCGTGGCCTCTTCAGCCCCTAACGCACCATCCCCGCTGAGGAGGGGGCCTTAGGAAGGGCCCCTCACTGGGCTGTGTGAGGAAGCATTGACAGGGCCTCCTCGGGGCGTGGAAGACATAGGAGACACAGGGGAGCACCTTATGGTCTCTTCTAGAAAGTCTCGTCCCTGGGGCAACTCCAGGGTGACCTCAGCCTCTTGGGTCAATGTCCTTTGGGACTCTGGGTACAGCGAGGTCCAGGTGCGTCAGAGAACCAGCCTCTAACATATCATCATGGGTCCGGTAGGCGCAACTGAACCGCAATAATTAAAGTTGATAGATAAGTCATAGAGAATATGAGAGAGAAATAATGGCATCAGGCACATTTCACGATAGCAGGCTCACTTCAGCCCCTCTTGGTGGAGAGAGAGAGAGTACAAGAGGAGAACGGGTCTGGGGAGAGGGGAGAGGGAGGAGTTGGGGGGGAGAGGCGGCCCAGAGAGCTCCTTTATTCTAAGCAAGTCTTCTCAATGCCTAATTACAGGTAAGGACATACGTCACAGGAAAGGATAGTGCTATAGGAATGATCTCGGGGCACACATGTGATAGGAAAGGGAGATATTGGAGGCCCCATATGACAAGAAGGGCAGATCTAGACTCCTGGATGTGACTGAACAGGTTTGACTAGTTCTCTGGCTCTTCACAGAGATCATTTACCTGGACCAGACTGGGGGTTCACAGGCTTCAGGGAGTGCTAATTTATTGTAATATAACAGCTGAGGCTGGGCCCTGCAGCCAGCAGTCTGAGTGTCTGCAACCTTCTGGGAGAATATCTCTAAGCTTCTGACCTCCCACCAAATGCTGGCAAATAGTTTCTAATATTTGCTTAATATTTCGGAGGAGATATAATTGCGGAAAAGTCATATATTCCTCTGATAAAGGGCTTTGGCCAAAGTCACACAGCCACGCGGCCAAACCCTGGCTTCCTCTCATGAGGGCCAGCCCCTCGGTCTTTGGCCTGGTCACAGACTACAGCCATGACAGGCACCGGGCAGGAGACAGAGGTGGCTCCCCACCCTGCATGGGCCGTTGACCTGTGATCTTGTTTCCTAGGGCGAGCCTGGCGTGAAGGGGGAAGAAGGGGAGAAGGCCACAGAGGTAAGGATGCCACCTCCCTCCCCAGGAGAGGGGTCTCTGCAGCGTGGCTGCCTGTGGAAGGGCAGACCCACTCAGTACTGTGCGCGTGGTAGGGGTTATCTGAAACCCCAAACTCAACTCACTGCCAGGGGGCCCGTCCCAACTCAGAGCGACAGCCCCCCCCCCCCCACAGGGCAGGATAGAACTGCCTCAGTGGGTTTTCTGAGATGGTAACTCAGCTGGGATTGAAAGTCTCATCTTTCTCCTGAAGAGAGGGATGATGGATTTGCACTGGGGATCTTGCAGTTAGCAGCCTGATGGCCTACCCACTATGCCACCCAGGTAGATTATAAATCCAGACACTAATGGCATGAATTCTGTCTGGGGCCTCGGAGGATAAGCTGGTCCAATCTGCCTCTCCTCTTGGATAAGGACATACTCCTTCTGGATTAGGACCCACTCTCGGGTTCACTGGTGCCATCTTCAAAGACCCTCTTACCAAGCAAGGCCAGAGGCACAAGGACCAAGGATCAGGACAGCCGCACCTCTGTCCATCCGGAATGGATGGGAGACTTCTCAGCAGGATGCTCTCTGGTTTCATTCGTTTGGTTTTTAGGTACATTCATCGGCACTGACAGGTCTGACATGCGTGTCCTAGCTGTGCAGGGCAGCCAGGTGGGCTGGTCTGGGACAGGGGTCTTGTCCCAGACCACCCCTGTTCCTTTGAGAATGACCTGTCTCCTCAATTAACCAGCATCCTGGCCCAACCCTAAGAGCCGGGTTCTTTTGTGCTTGCACAGACTGGGCCCCCTAAACGGATGGAGTCTTGTCACCGTACCTCCCTGCTCAAGACCAGGGACATCTCCCCCATCCCAGCCCCCTCTCTCACTCTCTCCCATGCTCTCTTGTCTGGAGTGGCCGCACTCAGACTGCCCTGGGCCCCCTCTGAGCCTGGGACGAGGTGAGCGAATGGGTGAATGGGTGGGCGTGAGTGAGGTGCCTGGCGGAAGAGACAGTTGTGGCGTCCTGTGAGCCTGGGCAAGGCTCTGAACACACCCACCACTGTATCTTCTGGGAAGGTTTGCAAGGAGAGTAGCTGATGGAGGAAGAATCCCAGCCAGGCTCAAAGCCAACAGGTTGAACTTGAAGCCCAGGTTAGCCACTTGCCGGCTGTGTGTCCTCTGGACTGCTTGTTATTCCTTGTCTGCTGGCAGCCTTGAAAGCCAGTGCTCCCAGGGCCCCACACAGTAGATGTACAGGAAGTGACGGCTGCTTGTAGGGGGGAGGGTGGTGATGGATGGACGGAGGTGGTGGGTAGAGAAGGTAGCGAATGACCCCACTCCCTCCCTGAAGCTGACCCTGACCCGGCCCATTCCCCACCTGCCAGGGCGAGGGGGTGCAGCAGCTGCGGGAGGCCCTGAAGATCCTGGCAGAGAGAGTGCTCATCCTGGAGCACATGATTGGGATTCATGGTGAGTGTAAGCGGGCCTGCCCTGTCACTTCTGCCCCCACCCCGCTCCTGCCACCCTTTGCTGTTTGTTGGGGACTGTCACCTTTCTTTAGATTGCAATTTGTTGGGTAGAAGGATGGATGGATGGATGGATGGATGGATGCTTGGATGGATAGATGAGTGGATGGATTAATGGGTGGGTTAGTGGACAGGTAGGTGAGTGAATGGATAGCTGAGTGGATGAAGGGATAGATGAGTGAATGAGTGGGTAAATGGATAATTGAATGGATGAGTAGACGAGTGAATAGATAGGTGAATGAATGGGTGGTTTGATGAATGAATTGATGGATGAATGGGTGCATGAGTGGATGGGTGATGTGTGAATGAATGGATGGATGGGTGAATGGATGGTTGAAGGGATGAGTGGATACATGGGTGAATGAGTGGATGAGGAGTTAATGAGTGGATGGGTGAATGGATAGGTGAATGAATGGGTAAATGGATAACTGAATGGGTGGTTGAGTGGATGAATGGATGGATGGATGGGTGAATTAATAAGTGTGTGTGTGTGTGTGTGTTTGTGTGTAGCCTACGCAGACACAGGGCTGCTTTGGGTGGCCCTCTGTGGCCAGGGTCTGCAAACAAAGGGTCTTCCACGGTTCCCAAAACCCTGGTGCCACGCCCTTCTTTCTGCTTTCCTTCCAGACCCCTTGGCTTCCCCGGACGGGGGCTCCGGCCAGGATACCGCCCTAAGAGCCAACCTCAAGATGAAGCGAGGTGGCCCCCCCACTGATGGCACTCTGGCTGCCCTGCTTGGCCCGGCCCCTGGGCAGAAGAATGCTGGCCGTGCCAGCGGGAAGAAATGAGTTGTGCGCTCCAGGACAAGGCGGCCAGAGCCCCAGCTCTGGATCCTCTGCCTCTATTGGCTCTGGACCAAGTCCCAAGGGGGCGGAGTGGACTCTGGGCATGAGCAATGTGGAGGGACACTGACTTCTGGGGCCTGGGGGCCAGAGGGCCCCACATCTGGATAGAGTCAGCAACCTCAGCAGACCCTTCCTTCGCTCCTGCCTCCCCCAGCCCCTGCTGGAGATGGGGTCTGGGTGGACTGAGAGGTGGACTTGAGACTCCTCATTAATACGCATCATTTATCCAGCCCTGGCTATGCCGGGGGTCTGTCCAAGGATCTTTACAGACATGGTCTCATTAAATCCTTAGGGGGTAGGGTGACTGGCCCCATTTCGCACAGGTAAGAAACCAAGAGTAGAAATGACCTGCCCCGGGCGGGGTCAGGATTTGAACCTAGGCCTCTCTGCTCCAGTATTTGTTCTATCCTGCCTGGCCCCTCTCTTGACTCAGACAGGGAGGGAGCCGGGTCAGCACTCCTCTCCGGGCAGCAGGAAGGACAGTAGGCACCCTCTGGGCCACAGGGCCCTGAGGCCTCTCTCCTCAGCCCCCTTCCCCAAAGTCTGTTCCTTGGGCTGGGGGCAGCCTGGCCTGTCAGTCCTCCCTGAGGCCAGAGGGATGCTAAGGCCACCCCTGGCAGCCTCGTGGGCTCGCGAACTGTGAGAGGAGCACGGTGGGCACCAGGGCCACCAGGTTGGCATCGCCCACGGTCACTTCTCTGTCTCACCGACTCTCCTCTGCAGCTGCAGGCAGACCCCTCCCAGCTCTCCAAACCAAACTCTCTGCCTTGGAGTCAAGGCTGCCGCATGGCGGCCCTGCAGGACAAGGCAGACCGGCCCCGTGGGTTTCCAAGGCTCACTATTCCCGCACTCCTTAGGCGGGGCTAGCAAGCCTCCTCTTTCTGACCTCGCGGTGAGCAGCCCAACTGCGAAACCACACCACGGCGCCACCAGGGCTGAAGGCGGATTTGGTGGGAAGTGCACCCTGGAGAGCGCTGTCCGGGAGGGAGCCTACAGGCCCTGCTCCCCCAAACCAAACACCCACACTCTGAGGGGACTCACAGCGACCCCAGAGGGCAAGGTGGAACCGCCCCTGTGAGTTTCCGAGACTGCACCTCCCAGGTGGGCAGGTGGGCAGTGGTTTCAAATTGTTGAACTTGAGGCTCGCGGCCCAGTGGGTTAACCGCTGCGCCACCAGGACTAGGAAAGCGGCAGCGAATCCACCGTCCCCCAAGGCAAACCAGATCAGGAAGGCCGACGTGTGCCAGGCCCTGTCGGGAAGGACCGCGCCTGTGCAGCCTCCCGGATAGGCTCCTCCCGCCACGGTCTCCTCTCAGGTCCGTACCAGGTGCTCCTCCCTCTCTGGCCAGGACCAGAAACCCCACGATGGCAGCAAACTCAAGGTGCTATTGTCCCCGCGGGGCGTGAGGCTGTGGGCTGGTCCCGCCCGGCCTGGCTGCCCCTCCCCGTGGCAGGCCGTCTGCGCACCAGGGGCCGTCGCTGCGGGTCACACTCTGGTAATAAAGGTGCTCTCCCTACGGGGGCGCTGGCGTCAGGTGTCAGTGGTTACGTGTGCGGGCGCATGTGTGCGTGCGGGCGCGAGTTCCGTGGGCTGTGCTGTGTCCCGCGGAGCCCCTGGAAGACCTCCGCCGGGCACCCCGACCCACAACCAGGAGCCAAGGTTAGCCCCGCGACCTGGGAAGCAGGATCCCAAGGAGGGAGGCGACCAGAAAGTACGGGAAATTTGCGAAGCTCAACCCAGCAGAAGCGTGCCCATTAGGGCGGGGGTCCGGCCTTGGTGGGGGGCGAGTTGGTGGGGGAGGGAGAGGGACGCCTCAGGCCTGGTGTTGGGGGCATTTCTCCTACCTGGTGATCTGTGGGCAGCCTGTGGGGTAACAGCCCCAGACCCCCTGAGTCATCCCAAGGCTGCCATGTATGTGTGTTACACGCCCGTCTCCTGTTGCCCAGGCAGGAGCCCTGGTGGCCTAGTGGTTACGAGCCAGGCAGCGACTCACAAGATGGGCAGTTCAAAACCACCACCCCCTCTGAGGGAGAAAGACAGGGCTTTCTATTCCCATAAAGGGTAATGATCTCAGAAACTCACAGAGGGGTTCTACCCTGCCCTGTACGGTAGCTGTGAGTGTCATCGCCTCCGTGGCAGTGAGGTTTTGGGGGGCTCTTTGAGTGGGCCCAGCACCCAGCCACAAACCAGAAACACGCCCACCTGGGATTTGGTTCCCCGGTGGGTAGTGATGTGGCCAGTTGCTGTGGACTGGATTTCTACGCATGGCCACCACAGTGGCACAGACTTAAGAGAAAGGTGGGTGGGTCAAGCCCACCCAGAGGTGCTGCTGCTGAAAGGCCCGCGGAGTTCTTTCTAAAGATCGGAGCCGTCAGACCCGCGAGGCCACTTGATCCCTTCGCTGGGCCTTGTGGAGCCGATAGCCCTCAGTCCTTCCCTGGCCCTCCTTAAGGGCAGAGCTAGGTCTGGGTGGATCCTGCCTCCCCAGCACAGGGCCTGGGCCAGCGTGAGGGGCAGTGTGTGTGACAGAGGGATGGATGCCACCCTCCGCGTGGGACACGCGGGTGCTTCACAAGCGACAGTCGGCGACAGTCACTGAGAGCAGCCCTGAGCCAGGCCAGGGTGGCCCAAAGGTGCCGGAGGAGGAGGAAAAGGAGGAGGCCATCAAGTCCCTGGGGACCCACCCCTAGTGGCCGAGTGGCGGGGGCATGGACTGGTGAATGTCCATGCCCTCACATAGAGGAAGTGGCTAATTGGGAAGGGGCCAGGGACTCAGGGCCCGCGGGTGCTGACACCATCGGGAACACTCCAACCAGGGGTGGGCACAGCATTGGCAAAGACTTGGGGGTGAAGGAAGGTGGCTCATGAGCAAACCCCCTGGACCAGAGCACCAGTGCAGGGGAGGAGAAGTGCAGGACTGTGGAGACTCCCCCCAAAGGGCTGGGGAGCCAAGCATGGGACCCCTTTTGTTTCTCTAAGCCTCACTTTCAGCTCCTTCCAGTCTCCCGGCCGCTGAACCCTGCTCCCTGGAGTGAATGCAAAACAGAGACACTCACTGTCATCAAGTTAACGCTGACAGTGACTCGCCAGTAGAGGACAGAGCTACCCCTGTCACTGTTGATGGAGCAGAGAGCCGTGTCTTTCTCCTGAGGAGTTGCTGGTGGTTTTGGACTGTGGACCTTGGCAGCTAGCATTCCAGCCCATGACCACTACACCACCAGGGTTCCCCATTGGGTGAAACCCCACAAGAGCCCCCAAGCAGAAGGGTGCATCTTTCCGGAGAGACTGACTGCCATCTGACAACCCCAGTCCTCTGTCCTGAGTGACCAGAATGGGACCCTACAAGAGACTGTCAGGGGGTGACCGATCCTGGGGGGGCCCAGATGCTGGGCAAGGAAGGGCAGGAGCTGAGCTGTCAGGGTCAGGCAGACGTGGCAGGTTCTCTGCTCCACCTAGGCTTTCCACGGTGGCTGTAGGATGCTCTTTCTGACAAGGAGACCTTGGCCTGGCTCATGAATGTGCGGGGGCCCCCTTGTCCCGGTTCAGAACCTGGGTTCTGCACCCTGGTTCCCCATATCCGGAACCAAGACTCTGGCCCCAGGCGACGGGGCAAAGCGCTCCTCGTTGCCTCCGTCCAGCCCTCGGTGCTGGCTGCCGGGCTCCTGGAGATAACCCGTGCCTCAGGAGATGTCAGAAAGCAGGCCACGAAGGGCCTGGCACAGCCGGCACCGTCAGCCTCAAGCCGAGGACAGGCCTGAGCTTCGTGCAAAACCTCCAGGCCCACTGTCTTGCCCAAACCCTGCAGACCCAGGAAGCACGCTGGGCCCCTCACGTCCTGCGCGTGCGGAAGCCTCAACTCTCTCTTCTCAGCTCAGTGCTCTCCCCCAAGTCTCATGAGGGTGATGCAGGTGCTCAGCGCCTCAGCGGACCCGCCCCACCTTCCAGGCGCCAGCCTTGCTTCTTAGTCCTCAGTCTGCCTCGACCGGGCAGTGGTTCTAGAACTCAGCTCAGTGTAGCATGAGCACTGGCAATTGGAGAGGCATCGCACTCCGGGACCACCTGCATGGGTCACTCGATGGGTTAAGGGGGGACAGTTAGCACCACCCCCTCACCTCGCCTCACAGCACCCCATGGTGGCGCTTCCCGGGCCTCCTCTTCTCTCCACCCCTCACCCTGCCACTTGAGAGGCACACCAACATCTTCCATCATCGTGCCCTGCACACACCTTCCGATATGGCCCCGGTGCCCCGGTCAAAGTCACCCTTCCTTCTTAAGTTTAACCAGCTCCAGGCCTTGCGGTGTATGTGTGTGAGTATGTGAGACAGAGACAGAGACAGAGATGGTGTGACTATGCATGCATGCAAATTGCATGCTCATCTGCAAGTGCGTATCAGCGTGTGGGAGCCTGTGTGTGTTCCAGCATGGGGGTATGCATGTTAAAGGTAAGCATGAGCACGTACATAAGTGGACATGCATGTGGGTGGTAGGAAAGGAGTTCACACCCCTACAGACACGCCCTCCCCTGGGATCTTGGCCCTGAGTCCAGCCAGCGTCCTCGCTCAAGCCCAGGTTCTGGCATGGCCCTTGGTGCTCTGGTTCCATGGGACCCTCTCTTTCTATCTACCCATCTGAGTTCCCGCCTGGATGGTGGGGCTCAGACAAGACCTTGACCGGGTCCACAGAGAGAGCGAGGCCGGAGGGTCCCCCTGACCAGAGTGTCAGGAGTCCAGGCTGGTGTGAACCCAAAGCAGACCAGTCAGCAGCTCCTGGACTTCTATCTGCTCCACCACAGTCAGCCACTGGCCAGAGAGAAGCTCAAAAACAAAATAAAGACCCTGCCTCTGAAGACTTGACGTGGACGGGGGAAGGGGCTGCACTGACCTTCAGTGAGACCCACCAGGACAGCCCACTCTACTGTTCAAATGTTGACATGGCCCCAAACTGAAGGACAAGGCGGTACTGGTCCCAAGGAACGACTGATTCTACTTCCCGCATGTGGCCCACTACCCAGCTCTTCCCTGAGGACCAACATGAATGAGTCATCAGGGTTTGTTCTGATTGGGGGAGGCGATGCTGACCTGTCCAATAGGCTCACGGTGAGTTGGAATGAAGTCGATGGTCCCCAGCAACACACTGCTCATAGCTATTCTGAGGATTGCCTGGGCTGAGAAGCCAGTGGCAGAGCTGGGGTGCAGGGGGCACTCGACCAGGTCCTGCGTGCTCACTCTCGGGACTGAGGGAGCTGGTGTCTGAGGGCACAGGCGCGTTGGGGGAGGTGGGAGGTGCAGAGGGACAAGGGGCTCAAGGAAGCTCTGTGACAGGGAGAGAGCCACAAGTCCACGGAGCGATGGCGAAAGGCAAGTAGGATCTGGGTGGCTTGGGTCAAAAAGGGTCAATCTGGGACTGCCACCGCCAGGCTGGCTGATGCTCCTCCTGAGAATCACAATGAAAACGAAAATAAAATAAAAACAGACTGCTGACATTTGTCGTACATTGAATTGTGTCTCCTCCCCTCCCCCCAAAATATGTGTGCCAACTTGGCTGGGCGTGGACGCTCAGCGGTTTGACAGCTGGGCATTAATAGAGTCATCTCCCCTGATGTGATCGAATATGGTCAGCTGATGGACTGTCGGGAAGTGATGGCGAAATGCCATACCCTTTCCCTCGATCTCTTGCACCGTTCCCTGGGGGCATTGTCTGGATCACCTTTCATGGTGCCAGAGAGAGAAGGAGCTTGTGGTGGTCATGTGCTTATGTTAATTTCATGATTGAGACTTAGGATTGGAGTCTGGCCTATTCATCTAGAGATAGCCATTGAGTAGCCAATGAGGCCTCTGTGTGGGCATGGCTTTCTCCTGAGACTTCTGGGAAATCTCGCGATATTTCCCTCGTGAGACGAGAAGCCATCTCCCCAGTTGTGGGGAGTTAGTCTCAGAGACGATGAATTATGGACAAGACATGATGGCAGCATCTGAGGAGCTGAAGAAGCCGGAGGAGAAGCCACACAACCTTACTCTGATGGAACCAGACCTCTGAAGCTGGAGAGTCCTGCCAGCACTGAGTTGCTTCTACCACCACTGGATGCTGTTGATGGACACTGAACCCTGGAAGTGAGGAGCCATGGGGAGGCCCCTGCTGGCACCAGGATTCTGCACCCACTGGCCTGTGATTTCGTGAGTCGGAAGGAGACGTTATAGACTGGTATCAGGCATATGGGCTAATATTGGACTTATGACATTGGACTGGACTGGGTTGGGATGCTTTCTCAATGTCCTGTTCCTCTTGTATATAAACTGTCCCCTTATATCCATACGCATGTCTATGAGTTTGTTTCTCTTGTCTACCCGGTCTCACACAGAGAGCTCTCAGCCCCGGCAAGCAAAAGGAGCAGGGACCAGTGTCCCTAAGCTAAGAACCTCTTAGACCCAGGGAAAAATGAACAAAAAGACACATGGAAAATGCCGAGGAACATCAGGCCCAGAGATACTGAAAACAGACCAGGACATCCCCCTGCAGCCCACAGAGAACGATTTTCCCTAGAGCTGGTCCCCTGCACGCAGACTTCTAGACCCCTCACCTGTGTGAAAATGAATTTCTGTTTGTTAAACCATCTTCTTGAGGCATTTCTTGGATCAATCGTGACTCAGGGCCATCCTCTGGCTGTCAGAGAAAAACCGTGCTCCGTGGAGACTCCACTGGTTGGCTTTTGTTGTTACTGTTTGGGCTTATTTTAAATCATCTTATTGGCGTTCATACAACACTCATCACAATCGATACATGCATCTATTGTATGCAAACCGCATTTGCACATTTGTTGCCATCATCTTTCTCAAAACATTTGCTTTCTACTTAAGCCTTTGGTTTAGCACCTCCTATTTCCCCTCCCTCCTCCTCCCCTCCCTCCTGAACCCTTGATAATTTATAAATTATTATTTTGTCGTATTGTCCACTGTCCAATATCTCCCTTCACCCACTTCCCTGTTGTCCATATCCCAGGGGGAGGTTATATGTAGGTCCTTGTAATTGGGTCCCCCTTTCTACTCCACCTCCCCTCCACCCTCCTGGTATTGTCACTCACACCACTGGTCCTGAAGGGATCATCTGTCCTGAATTCCCCGTGTTTCTGGTTCCTATCTGTACCAGTGTACATCCCCTGGTCTAGCGAGATTTGTAAGGTAGAATTGGGTTCATGATAGTGGGGGGAGGAAGCATTTAAGAACTAGAGGGAAGTTGCATATTTCATTGTTACTACACTGTACCTTGACTGGCTCATCTCCTTCCTGCGACCCTTCTGTAAGAGAATGTCGCTTGACCTACCGATGGGCTTTGGGTCCCCAATCTGTGCTCCCCCTCATTTATAATGATATAACTTTTAGTTTTTAAGGAATTCAATCACCTGGCTTTGTGTGTGTGTGCGTGTGTGTGTGTGTGTGTGTGTGTGTGCGCGTGTGAGCAGTCAGTGCAGACCCAGGCGCTCCAGTGGTAGTTCGCTTAGAGTTGATTCTGACTCCCGTGATCCTAACGTGTGTCTAGGACAGGACATGGCCTGGTACTTTGGCCTCTTTGTGGCCTTAGATGTGTCTGTGTTCATCATTGGGGCTATTCTATCCACCCATCTCCTGGGGAGCTCCCCTTTGTTTCATTGGTCCACACACGACGTCCTGGCATAAGCTCCCTTTCTAGCAATTGGTCTTTCCTGATGACAGGTCCCCAAATCTGGGAGTCCAAAATCTTCCCCACCCTTGCCTGCATGTCTTCTACGATGGATGTGAACATTCTTTCAGTAGAGTCCACAGTATTCTCCACAGTCTTTGTCCACATGGCAATTCAGACATATTCACTCTTTCTCTGTCTTCTCAGTCCATCACTGGCACTTGAATGCATACAATGCGATGGTGAAGACCATGCTTTGAATCAGCCACCCCTCCGGCACCCAAGGAATAGCTTGCTTCTTACAATGCTCAAGAGAGCTTTCGCAGCACGTTGACTCAATGTCTTCATGGTTGCTTCCGTCGGTGTCGATGATTGAGCTGAGCAGGCCACTTCGTTTTTATTTTCCTCCAATAACCAAATCAAACCCAACCCAAAGCCCTGGGCATGTTGTGTCCAGTTCAACGCAGGGCCACCCTGTGGGCTGTAGCGTGGAACTGCTGGGTGAGGTTTTCTTGGCCGTGTTCTTCATGGAAGCAGATCTGTGGGTCTGCTTCTGCAGAGTCCGTGTGTGTGTGTGTGTGTGTGTGTGTGTGTGTGTGTGTTAGCAGCCCATCTGAAACCGCTTCCACCCCTCGGGGTTCTTCAGGACACCATATTTCCTGCTTCATCCCCTTGAGCCTGGGACTGAGGGGAATGTAAGGGACCCTGCTTGCTGGGCTCAAGAGGGGATCAGAGTGAGGCTGGAAGTTCACCGGACATTCACCTGGCATGTGGGGCCTCTGGGAGCCAAGGATCCAGGGAACCAAGTATCTCCCTTCCTCAAAACACCCTTGATGTGGTCTCTCCTTGGACCTGGTTCCATGTGGCCCACTCTGGGTTGAAGGAAGGGTGTTTGGAGGGTGTATTCCTCTCGCCCCACCCTTGGCATGTCCCAAGACTCATGGGACGACTCTGGGTTGGTGAGAAGTGAGCGTGGACCCAGGAAGCTACACTTGAGGTACCCTAGTGTGTCACCTACCCCAGTTAACGTCTACCTTGATCAGGGAGATGACTCCTGATGCTGCCTCTCCCAGGAGACTGTGAACTTCCCAAGGGAAGGGTCACACCTGCAGTTCCAGTTTCCAGAACTGGACCTGGCTGAGCCAGAGTCATGAGTCACCGAGTTATTGGCAGAACTTCTAAAGCAGGAAGGGGCTCCTTCTCTGACCTCAGGAGTCCATGGCCAAGGTAACAAATAGCAGGCAGGTGGGCACCCAAGACATAAAGAGCAGAAGGCTTCCCTCTCACCTACCTATACCACCCCTGTGGTTCCAGCCACCCCAGAGGTTTCTGGAACATCTCTCTTCCAGAGTGTGGGTTTGGTTTTCCCCTCCCCCCCCCCCCCGGATTATAAAAAGAGAATTTCACGAGAATTTTCAATTAATTGAATTCCAGGGAGATTTATTTCCAATGGTATTAATAAATCTTAATACCACCTATAACTTTCTATTGCCAGTTAATTAACTTGAAATCAATGCCTTGTAAAAGGCACATTAAATACTTTTCTAGGCAGAGGCTGGGAAATCTAAGGAACCCGGGGGGTGCGGAAGGAGACAGCCTGGCTCACAGAGCCCCCTCCATTTGTGAGTGTGGCCTGAGTCACGGCAGCTGGGCCTCAGGCCTCGGTGACCTCATCTGTCTAAGGCAAGGATTGGCAAGGTGCGGCTCGTCGGCGCACAGGGCTCCTTCAGTGCGCGCATGTGGCTCCGTATAAAATTGCAAAGGAAAATGACGCGATCGTAGCCTCACTTCTAATCTGACTTTAAATGTCCCTTATTTGTAAGATTATCCCTTCAGCTGTTGGATACTGTGGAGACGGCGGTGAGGGAGAGGATTGGCTTTTCCATCTCCAAAGTTTGCTGGTCGGGGGGATCCTAGCAGAACCTTGATGGCATTCCAGGTGGGTCCTGGCTCTCTGTCTTCCTTTTCTGTCCTTCATAGACCAGGAGGGGCTTTGGGTGAGAGCTGTGTCTGGCTTCACTCATGCTGCACCACCGTATCAGGTGGGATGGTCCAGAGAACCCCCACCAGGGGCAGAGATCACAAAATAGGTTCTCATCAGAAGGCAGCCAGCCCGTCCAACTCAAGTCCACAGAGCCTCTTCATACTCGTGTAGCTGCAGGTGGACGACTCAGGGAGATCAGAGCCCCCCACCCCGGGGGTGCAGGTCTCCTGGGTCCAGGGGCAGCAGGAGGATGGCAGGACCCCAGCTGTTGCCAGGATGGCTCCCAGGGTCCAATGGCCTCCATGGGGCTGTCTGAGGAGCCTGCTGACACAGAATCCCAGGAAGCCGAGAGGATGACGGACAAGACAGAGACGCTCTTATAAAAAGGTCACACCCCCGGGGAGGCATCACCAGGGTACCAGCTGATTGACAGGTCCGACGCCCCCTATCCCCACACAGGGTCGATCAAAACTCACCGCTGTCAACTCAACCGTATGTCAACTCATACAGCCCTGCAGGACAAAGCAGAGTGGTCCCGAGGGCTTCTGGGATTGCTAGCCCTTGACTGGGGGAGAACACCGCTTCTTTCTCCTGCGGAGCAGCTGGTGGTTTCAACTGCAGATCTTTCGGATGACCGCCCAACATGTAACCAGAAGGCCGTTGGAGTGTCATCGAGTTGACATCGAAGCTAAGTGCCTCAACCATGCGTCAAGGCCCGTCCGTGCTGCAGCAGATGCCTGGGTGCCATCTCGCTGGATAGCCAATTAGGAGCTCGTGTGTGTGTGTGTGTGTGTGTGTGTGTATGTGTGTAGGAACTGTTGGGTAAGCACTGCACTGCTGACTGCCAGGCCAGCAGTTCAAAGCCGGAGCTCCTGCTCGAGAGAGGTGAGGCCGGCTGTGTGCCCATAAAGATTTACGGCCTCAGAAACCCTATCCAGTATCATCATGCATCACAACCAACTCATTGGCAGTAGACTTAGGGAGGGGATGGACATCGGGCGGTAAAACTTAGGTAACAAACATGTGCCATGGAAACTGGTTGTGAGTGTACGTCTCGACCCTACAGATTAGGATAGCTGTGAATGGCAACACCTCGGTGGCCGTGAGTTTGGTTGGGAGAGCTTGGCGATGGACACGTTGGTGGCATGCTCACATTCGCCAAAGCCGTGCTGTGGTCAGCACTCCCCTTCCCCATCTCTCCATCTCCAGTCCCTGGAGAAGGACGTCTGACTTGAGGAGGCAGCGGGGCAGCAGAAAAGGAGAAGGCCTTCATTGACAAGTCATTCCTTTTCCTGACTCAGTGCAGGGCATGTTCTGTTGTATCACAGACTGCAAGGGAGGCCTCGGCAGCTTCTCCCATGGGCTATTGCGTGATCTGTGACAGTGCTGCAGTGAACACTGCATGTCTGTTCCAGTGCCTGCTTTCAAGTCTTCAGAGAATATGTTGATGCGTGGACAGGCTGGGTTACACAGTCCTTCTGGAGCCCCTGGGTGGTGGACCACCTGATAGACTGATAGCTGGCCTCTTGAACCCACTGTGTTAGTCTGGGTTGACTAGGTAAACAAATTCATACACACTCATATGTGTATAAGAAAGAACTTTATATAAAGAGCAATTGCTTATTAAGAAAACATCCTAGCCCAGTCCAGATCAAGTCCTTAAGTATGATATTAGCCCGTATGTCTGATACGGTCCTCCGTAAAGTCCTCTTCAGACTCACACAAGACATGAAATGACGCCAAATGCAGGAAGGTCACAGGCCGGTGGGTGGAAAGTCTTGTGGATCCAGTAGCGGTGGAAGCGTCTCAGCACTGGCGTGGGAGGTTCCTCCAGCTCTTGGACTCCGGTTCCATCAGCATGACTCCATGTGACCTGTCAGCAGGAAGACAAAGCAGGGAGGGTGTGTGCTCTGCCTCTAGGGAGGAAGGCAGGCGTTCCCAGAATCCTCAGGAGGCCACGCCCACACAGAGGCATTATTGGATGCCACCTGAGTGACAGGCTAGACTCCACCCCTTCGCAAGTTGACAGGGGATTATGCCACACCCACTCGCAGGGACCTTCAAAGAAAGGCCCCACACGCCACTTTCACAAAGCCACAGCCTGAAAGACTGATGGAGGGCAGCTCTCTTTTGCTGCAGACGGGGTCACGCTGAATGGGAGTCCACCTGAAGGGGACTTCTTCGGCTGGTAGGACAATTCCATGTTTGGTTTCTTGAGAGGAGACTGTGGCCCTGAGCTTTCCCTTCAACCATTTATACACATTTTGCTTCGTCGCTTCCAGTCGAATTCCTTTGCTTGCCCCTCTTGCTCCCACTGTCTCCTGCTTCCATTCTTCCTCCTTTCCTAACCCTCATTCGGAAGTAGTCCGTGTGTCAATTCGGATAGACTAGAGAAACAAATCCATAGTAACTCCTATGTGTATAAGAGAGAGTTTTATATGAAGAGTAAGTGTACATTAAGAAAGCATCCCAAACCCAGTCCAGTCCAAGCCTGTAAGTCCAATATTAGCCCATTTGTCTGACACCGATCTACAAAGTCCTCTTCAGACCCACGAAACACATTCAATGACACCAAATTCAGGGTGACCAGAGACCAGTAGATGGAGAGTCTTTGGATTTAGGGATGGTGTAAGCATGTAAGCACTGGTAGGAGTTTCCATATGGCTTCTTCAGCATGCAGGGTTGCATCAGGGTAGGTCCATGTGGCTTCTCCTCAGGGCTATCTTACAGGGAGTCAGGAGAGAGAGAGAGAGAGAGAGAGAGAGAGAGAGAGAGAGAGTCTCCTCCCTCCAAGGAGGAAAAACATGAGCTTCCAGAATTCTCAGACAGCTATGCCCACCCAGAGAACTCATTGGCTATCTCCACTTGGCAGACTAGACCCCACCCCTTCACTCATAATCCTCTCAAATTGACACCCAATTATGCAACTACCGCAGTCCATTTTTCTAACTCGGGGTGAAATCCTTCCCAGACCTGAAGAGTGATGAGGGCCACAGCCTTGGCCTTCCATCTCATCAGTCTCTATCTAATCAATAAGCCTGCTCTTGTGTCGGATTTTGAGTCGTGTTTCACATTGTTTTCTCCCCCATTATCCAAACCCAAACCCCACTCACTGCCATGGAGTCGATTCTGACTCACCGTAGACTCCTGGGACAGCGTAGAATGACTCCTGTGAATCTCTGAGACTGCACCTCTTTACAGGAGAAAGCCCTGCCTTTCTCTGGAAGACCGGCGGGTGGTGTCGAATTGCTGACTTGCTCTCAACAGCCCAACACGTCACCACATCTAGGGACTCCTCATGTGACCCTTTCAGAGCAGTTGGTCATGGCAGCTGAGCACCCTCTAGTTCTTCTGTTCTCAAGGTTGTGGAGCCGGGTGTGGGGATGGCCCATCAGGTTCACTGGATTAATTGCTAAGGAATTAAGCCTTTAACGACGTCCGTGGCCTATACATGTCCTGGCAGTTCTGAAATCTACATGTGCTAGACATTTCAGTCCAGTCTTAAGGCTGGATCTGTGAGGATTCTGTGGGAAGCGAGGACAATGCTTCTGCTCCCCTCTCACAGAGCACTGAGGTGTGTGTGTGTGTGTGTGTGTGTGTGTGTGTGTGCACACGATTGATTCCTAGGAAAGAACTCTAGCCATGCTGGCCACAGTGGCAGAGCTGCCCTGGAATGGAGCTGTTCTGTTCCTCGCTGAGCCAGAGCTGTTTGACTTTCTCTCGTGTACACTCCCCCCCCCCACAGGGTAAATAAGCCAGGAGGCACCCAGTAATGATGGGCTGCCCAGGGTCTCCAGGCAGCCCTGTACTTTCCTGTCAGGGAAGTCCAGTCACCATGGACCTAGCTGGAGTTCATTCATAGCATTCTAGGTGGAAGCTCTGATGCCAGGAACCAGGGCTGCATCTAAGGCACTTCTTTGGGTTGATTTTGAGTCCATTTCAGGAGAGCCTTAGCTACACAGTCAGCTGCTAACCCCAAGGTCAACAGTTTGAAACCATTACCCGCTCCTCAGGAGAAAGATAGAGTGTTCGGCTCGGTTACAGTCTGGGAAACCCACCGGGCAGTTCTACCCTGTCCTGTAGGATGGCTGTGGATCAGAGTGGACTCTGTGGCAGTGAGCTGGGTTTGGGTTTTGTTAGCTTCTCCTTGCAAAGGCAGGGGCATGAGGGCTGGGATGCAGCCTCTGGGCCCAGCACAGCTGAGCGGGACCCCAGAAGCGCAAGCTCCAGTCCTGACTAGGTTCTGTCCTGCTAGTGGGAAGTGGAGGGGCACTCCCCGACCCTGTCCTCACAGCTGGACATTCCGGGGGTCGCAGTGTATTTACCTGCCCAGACTGTGCTCCCCAGGATCCCCAGCAGGAGTTGACCTGGCTGCTCCTCTTGGGGATGCCCATTTAGGGGTCAGCAGCAGCCTGCTGCACCACAGGGCGTGTAACTCCCATGCCATCTCATGTCAACTTGGTACAGAGTGTGCAGGGTAGAATTTAGCCAGTCCCTCAGGTCGCAGCCTGATGATGCCTCCTGGTGGGTGTGGCCTTCTCATAAGGATTCTGGGAATGGCCTCTCTCCCCAAAGATGGGCCCCACACACTCTCTTTGCTTGGGTCTTCCTGTGGACAAGCCATGTGGACATTGCTGAGACCTGAATGAGCCATGTGGTGGAGACCTGCGGAGACAGTCCTATGATGCTTCCACCGCCACTGGATCCACAAGAGTCTCCCCCCACCAGCCTGTGATCGTCCCACACTCAGCATCATTGTGAGTGGCAGTGTGAGTCTGAAGAGGCGTTCGTGGACTAGTGTGGCAGTCCTGTGTCAGTTTCAGCACTGGGAGTGGAGAGGTGGAGTCTAGCCTATCAATCTGGAGATAGCCAATGAGGCCTCTGTGTGGGCATGTCTTTCTCCTGAGAATTCTGGGAAGTCTCCCGGTATTTCCCAATTGGAGAAGAGAGACTTGACTCAGTTCCTTGGAGACGAACTACTGACAAGATGAGATGACAGCATGCTGATAGATCCTGATTCCTGGAACTGGAGGAGCCAGAAGAGAAGCCACATGGGCTTACCCTGATGGAACCAAACCTCTTGGGTTGGAGAAGCCATGTAGAGACTCCTGTCAGTGCTGCGATGCTTGGGAGACCACACGGAGACCCCTGCCAGTGCTGAGATGCTTTTCCCACCAATGGAGACTACTGATGGACCCTGAGTCCTGGAAATGAGGAGCCATGGGGAGACCCCTGCCAGCACCTGGATGCTTCTACTGCTGCTGGATACACAAGACTATGCACCCACTGGCCTGTGATTGACCTGGTGTCATTGCATGTGCTTCATGAGTCTGAAGAGGACTTTATAGATTGGTATTAGACATATGGGCTAATATCAGATTTATGACCTTGGACTGGACTGGGTTGGGATGCTTTCTCAATGTTCCATTCCTCTTGTCTATAAAGCTTTCCCTTATATCCATATACATGTTTATGAATTTGTTTCTCTAGCCTACCCGGACTGACACAACGAGTGCCGGACAAATAGGCTAATATCAGACTTATCGTCTTGATCTGGAGGAGGCTGGATGCTTTCTCAAAATACAATTTCTCTTTGAGAGAAAGCGCTCTCTCGCACACACATGAGTGTCTCTGGATTTATTTCCTTAGTCAACCTGGACTGCCGCAGATGGACTTGTGTTCACAGTTTCTCCCGGGCACTCAGGGAGACCCAGGCCTGGGGATGGACGTGTCCTCACCAAGGCCCAGGTCCCCGGGGAGGCCCTGACTCAGTGCCAGCCCCACTGTGGGAAGAAGCAGCTCCTGGCCTGGACACGGATGGAGGAGGCATCCACCCTTCCCCAAGCCTGCCCAAGCCCATTCACAGGAGGGAGCCGCCCGGCTCCTGCCTGCAGGAGCTCCCAGAAAGTCAACAAACAGGCAAGCCAGGGGGAAGGGGAGAGGCAGGAGATGCAGGGGGGCGGGGGTGGGGAGCAATTCACCCAGAGGATGCAGCATTCTCTTGTAGGCGACCACACAGGGGCACGTCGGAAGAAGTCTGAGTTGTCCAGGCAAGAAGGAGCTCCAGCAGTGCAGAGTGTGGCACTTGACTGTGAAGTGAAAGGCCAGTGGTTCAAACTTGCCCAGGGGCTTTGTGAGACCCAGTGACCTGCCCTCTTCCGGTGAAGAGTTCCCGTCCCGGAAACCCACAGGGCTAGCGCCACACCGTCCTACAGGGACGCTCTGAGTTGGAGGGCACACAGCAACAACAAGAACCACACAACATGCAGGAGGGGGAATGGCGGGTGGGAGGGGGTGGACAGAGGGTGGGGGGGAGCCAGCATTTTCTGGGGAAGTGAGAAGGGCAAGGGGATGAGTGGGGGAAGAACCTGAGCAGATAGTCGATGGGGCGGCCAGGGGAGAGGGGTCTGCGGGAAGGGGACCCAGGTGGGTCTTGGCGGCATGAGGTCTGACCAGGGGGGGCAGCCAGGAGAGGTGTTAGGCAGGTCCGGAGACCAGGTAAGGGGGTTGCTCTAACCAAGACCCTGCTGAGGGGCGTCCCAGCTCTGACCCAAGTGTGCCGAGTCAAAGGTCAGGGGCGTCCCACCCGGGCCCCGAGCCTGGGCTGCAGGAGAGTGGGCTACCTTGGTTGTCCAGGACAGAGCGCCATTCACACTGTGGCATCATGGGTTATGTATGCATTGGGCAACTAGCCACAAGGTCAGCAGTTCAAAACCACTAGTCGCTTCCCATCCCAGATGGGATTTTTCTAGTCCAGGAAAGAGTTCCAGTTTCAGAGACCCATGGGGGCAGTTCTGCCTTGTCCTGGGAAGTCACCGTGAGTTGGAATCCACTCCATGTCAGCGAGATTGAGTCCTAAGAGCTGGGGGGCGGTCGGGGGGAGGGAAGGGGCAGCACCAAGGGAAGTGACGTGGGACCTTTGCAGCTGGAAGAGGCTGTGGACCCCCCCCCCCCTTTTAGTCCCTTCCTCTCTCACAGAACCCCTTCAGCTCTCTCTGGTCTCAGAGCTTCTGGAAGCAGCTGTCACAGCCTCCCTCTCAACCCTAGCGGCCCCCAGGCCCTGCTCTCCTCCCCACAGCTGAAGCCAGTTTCCCAGTCATTCCTCATTCAGTGATCACCACCTTGTCTCCTGTCTCCCCCTGCTCCCCCTTCTCCCCCCACGCTCACCCACCTGACATACAGCCTCACTGGGATCCCCCAAGGTGGGCCAGCCCCTCCTCTCCCCTCCACCTCCCCCAGCCGGCTGATCAGGGAGTAAGCCTCCAGGAGCCTCAGGTGGGAAGCCTCAGACAAGGGGAGGCTTGAATAGTCCATCTTCATTCCAGTCAACATGCTCTAAGCAGAAAAGCCAAAGGAAAGAGGATTGGGGGGTGGGGGTGGGGGAGAAGAGTTAAAACAGAAGTGAATTCACCCACGTGTAGCTGTCTCTACAGCACTGTTGCCTGTTACCGGCGGAGGGTCCAGTGGCAGGGGAGGGATGTTTGGGGTCCCAGGGCGACTCCGATTGAGCTGGGTGCAGACTTCGCTTTGTTCCCGCTGTCTTGTGAGATCTGTGGTTGTCAGGTACGCCTCCACCCCCACCCCCACCCCCCCATCACCCCTCTGTTGTTTCAGGCCTCCCTGCCCTCCTTCCTGCTCCTCAGGAGGTAGCAGGCCCACATCCACAACCTTCCTGACACTGCCCCCAGTTCCACCCAACCACCCTGGCTAGCAGGCCCAGCCCAGACGGGCTCTTGAAAGGCCCCGAGCCTCCTTGTCTCATCTGCCTTGTGAATCTCTGCTGCGAATTTCCCGTAAAAGGCAAAACCAAAAGGTGCATCTTAATGAGGGAAGATGGCCCGGAGGACCAGGCTGAGCTGAGCTGAACTGGGCTGGGCACCAGCCCTCCACTTGGTGAGAACAAATGCTTTTCCTGCAGCTCCGTTGCCATGGTGATCCCCCAGGCCGGGCCGAGGTGGCAGTGCAAACCAGGGGAGGGGGCTAGATGATTCAATGCAAGGGGGCCGGGGGCGTTTGGTGAGCCCTTTGGAAAGACGTAAATACGAGAGCTTTCTGTCCCACCAGACATCTGTCGACATTCCAGAGGATTTACAGAATTACCTGCCAAAGGAGAAATCACGAGAAAAGTCAAAGACGAGACGGAACCCAATCTGGATATTCAATCTGAGCCGGGAAGACTCCCTCAACAAAAGCAGTGGGGGGAGCAAAAAAAAAAAAAAAAACAATAACAGAAAATCACCCAGAACTGCACACACACACACACACACACACACACAAATGTAAATCTCTCGCCACGCCCCCAACACGCCGATGTCAATGTCTGGGGAAAGGACAGAGGAGGATAAATGATGGTGCAGGGGCCAGACAAGGGGTTCATACGGCTGCTAGGCAAACAGCGCATGGGAAGCAACAGCAACAGAAACTCGCCGTAGTCGGCGCGCTTGGGCGTCAATGCCTGAAAGGACAGACGTGTCTGTCGACGTGCAGTGAGGGAAGCACCCCTGAGGATGTCAGCGCGTGTCTCCCGCCGTCAGACTGCCGGAGCTCGTTTCCAATTGCAATCTCCAGCCTTGTCAGACATTCTTCCCCGACTCCCACGTGAGGCTTCAATTGGGAGACGATCGGAATCGATGCCATGCGAGCTCTTCAGAGGGTCACGCCATTAACAGTCACCCCCCCCCCACCCCCACCTTCCAAAACATTCTGAGGAGATGGCCAGGTTGGAAGTGAAGACGTTGAGCACAATCGTCTTCAGTCTCCGTACTTCGCGGAAATTTATCATCTCATTAAGCGCCAGGGCCTGGTTAAATAGATGAGGGTGTATAAATATGACCAAATATTATGCAAGCAT
>PVJH01030144.1:0-25160 GCA_004026705.1 Nesogale talazaci
CCTGTATTTTGTTTGTTTGGGCATCACTGCCCTGGTGGGAGTAGGAAGCCCAGCCTTGCTCTTGGAGAGCTGCTGCTGGATTTGAACCACCAAGCCCGTGGGCCGCAGTCCCGCACTCAACAACTACGCCACCTGGGCTCATCCCTGACTACCTGTATTTTCAAACAGAATCACACACAGAGGTTCACAGACAAGGACGTCAGTACACATTTGGACAGGAGAGAATGCACTCCAAACTCCCCACCCCCAAGTCCACGCTGACTCAAAACAGCCCTAGAGGAGACGGGGAACTGGCCCTGTGGGTCCCCAAGGCTCTCTCTTTTTTTTTTTTTGTTTTTGGGGCATCATTGCTTTCTGGTGGTGGGAGTAGGAAGCCCAGCCTTGCTGCTGGATTTGAACCTCCAACCCAGTGGGCCACAGTCCCGCGCACAACCACTACACCACCGGGGCTCAGCCTCAAGGCTGTCTTTATAAAAGTATAAAGCCTCTTCTTTCTGTGGAAGAGCAGTGATTTCAAACTCCTGACCTTATGATCAGCAGCCCAACAGGCAACCACTAGGCCATCAGGACTCCTGTGCCCCAAACAAGGATGGACTAATTGGGCTCCCTTTTCGAACTCTTCCCATTTACTACTCTGAGAAGCATGTAACCAACTGCCAGTGTTGTTCTCTGGACCCTCCAGGGGCCACGGTGGCAGATTCAGGTGGTACCAATAAGAAATCCCTTCTTGATCCACTTAAAGCTTAGAGCATCTTTCCCCGGGGTGGTTGGAGCATGGCCATCTTCAATGGAGCATTTGTGGAGCAATAGCTGTTCATATACAGGAGGCAAGGCCAGCAACAGGAGAGGAAAACGGATAGCCACACCCACCTCACAATTATACCACACTTTCCAGGGAAACAGGAGACAGGTGGCGTAGTGGGTTACCTGGTAGGCTAACTACAAGGACAGCAGTTCAAACCCGCCAGCTGCTCTTTGGGAGACAGATAAAGCTTTCTGCTCCCATAAAGATTTACAGCCACGGAAACCCACAAGTGCAGTTTTACCCTTATAGGTCAAAGTTGACTGAATAGCAGTGAGTTTGTTGTTTTGGTTTTTAGAGAAGTTCCAGTCGTTGCGGAAGAAATCTTTGGATTGGTAGCTGGGAAGATTCAAGTACCTGACTATACCAAGGAGAAGGGCTGGGCCTGTGGTATGAATTCAAGGGTAAGAGAAATAAAAATTTTAAAAGCCTCGCTGCTTGTGGTGAATAAAGCTGATGCTGCCTGGCTTTCAGAAGATACACCGCCTGGCGTCTTAAAGGCTTGAAAGCAGACAAGCAGCCATCTAGCTCGGAAGCAGCAAAGCCCATGTGGAAGATGCACACCAGCCTCTGTGACCACAAGGCATCAAAGAACTAAAAATTATATCATTGCAAAAGAGAGCAGAGTACAGATTGGGGACCCAATGCCCATCTGTGGGTAACTCGACATCCCTTTACAGAAGAATCTCAGGGAGATGAGCCAGTCAGATGAGCAGTGTCGCAACAAAGAAACATGCAACTTTCCTCTAGTTCTTAGATGCTTCTTCCCCCACCCTCACTATCATGATTCCAATTCTACCTTACAAATCTGGTTAGGCCAAAGGATGTACACTGGCACAGCTAGGAACTGGAAACACAGGGAATCCAGGACAGATGATCCCTTCAGGACTCAGAGTGGCAAGAGGGGTAGAAAGGGGGAACCAATGACAAGGATCTACATATAACTTCCTCCCTGGAGTACAGACAACAGGGAAGTGGGTGAAGGGAGACAATGTAAGATATGGAAAAATAATAATAATTTATACATTATCAAGGGTTTACGAGGGGGGGTGTGGGGAGGGGGGAAACATGAGGAGCTGATAACCAAGGACTTAAGTCGGAAGCAAATGTTTTGAGAATGATGAGGGCAACAAATGTACAAATGTGCTGGACATACAATGATGTATGTGTAGATTGTGATGAGTCGTAGGAGCCCCCAATAAAATTATTTAAAAACAAACAAACAAACAAAACCTCGTTGCCATCAAGTTGATGGTGACCTGACCTTATGAGAGGATAAAATAGCCCCAGTGAGTTTCCATCATGGTAAGTGTTTAGGGGAGTAAAAAAACCCAGTTTTCTCCAGGGGAGCTGCTAGTAGTTTCAAAGTACTGACTTGAGGATCGCAATGCATTACCTGCACAACCAGCGCTCCTTAAAGGTAACAGAAAGAAGCCCTTTAAGTGCCCCCAAGAACATAGAGGACCAAGCTGAGCCCTGGTGGCGCAGTGGTTGTGTGTGGGGCTATCGCCCACAGGGTTGACGGTTCAAATCCAGCAGCAGCTCTCCAGGAGCAAGGCTGGACTTTCTACTCCCACCAGGGGGTAGTGATGCGGAGGAAAAAAAAAAAAAAAAGAATATAGA
The DNA here is from genome assembly GCA_004026705.1 of Nesogale talazaci. NCBI lineage: Eukaryota > Metazoa > Chordata > Mammalia > Afrosoricida > Tenrecidae > Nesogale > Nesogale talazaci. The sequence goes on from PVJH01030144.1 coordinate 2,426, forward strand.
GCACCATAACCAGAAATGCTAATACATGAGTTGCCAGGTTTTGCACGGGAGATTTCAAACTTGAGACTGAGTGGGAAGGTGGGAAGCAGTCGCGGGACTCATTCATGTACGCCCTCGGCCCATAAAGACAGCAGGGAAAAGTCCTACAATCAGTCTTCTTATCTCCTTGTCCTGGGTCTGAAGATGCAGACAGGTGCCCGGTCACCCCGGCTCCCAAGGTCGGGACCTTCTAGGACCCGCCCACTCCTTGCCCCTGACTGTGATTGGGGCGCGCGGTCCAGGGGCGGGGTCTCTAAACGCAGCGCCGGGCACTCCGGGCAGCTGGGGCTGCGCGCGCAGGTGTTCGCTACCCTACCATTGAGCCCTCCGCCTGGCCTCGCCGCCGTCCCTCCCTGTGATTGGCGGCCGGCGCTCAGGGGTGGGGCTTAGCGGCGGCCGCGCGCGCGCGCGCATATCCGGTTCTGCTACTCACGGGCGACCTCGGCCTGGCGCGGCCCCCACCCCGGCTCGCCCCAGTGTCACAGCCATGGCGGCCCCGCTTTTGCTGCGGCAAGGACGAGCTGGGGCGCTGAAGGTAAAGGAGGAGCCAGCCCGAGTAGGGCTGGGCGGTCAGGGTCCCTCGGAGGAGCCGGGACGGGTCGCGCGGCGGCGGCTAGGCCCGAGTTCGCCGCCTCCAGCCTGTGCGGCCCGCGACCCTTCGACGGAGGAGGAGGATGCCCGCCTGGCGACCAGCCGCGGGCTACCGCGGGGCCTGGTCAGCGGCTGCGGGATGTGCCTGTGCCGCCGCCCCGTGCTGTCCCCTGGGACCTCCGGAGGCCCCGGTCACCCGGCGGCTCACCAGGGTCGGCTCTGCCGCCACCCGCAGTTCCCGGGCGGAAGCCGTCCATCCCCGGCCGCTGCCAGGCTCACTTGGGGACCCCTGCAGAGCCGACGGGGCCCCAGGTGACCCTGCTGAGGCGCAGGGCGGAAGACATTCGGCCGGCCGAGATCAGACAGCATCCTGGGCTTTCTCTGTGGAATCCTCTTCTCCTAGGAGAGGAAGGGAGGGGAGTGTGAGGGTACCTCCTGGCCAGTGATGGAGCTGGTAGCTTTGGAAAGATGGTGACTCATGCTCTCGACAAAAGTAGGAAAGAAAAGACCCTTTTACAATTAAAGGTCAGTTGAAAGTGGCTCTTATTAAGTAGCTACTGTTGGCTGCAGAATAGCGTAAAAAAAAAAACAACAAAAAACCAAACTCTGCCATCAAGTCGGTTCTGAGCCAAAATGCTCTTATATAGATTTCCAAGTCTAACTACCAGAGCATACAACCTGAGCTTTCTCCCAGAAGTGTCCGAGGGTTTGAACCTTGTTAGCATTCCCTGCTTGCTTGGCAGCGCCACCAAAGTGCCAATGAAAGTAGTGAAAATCCAAACTCCTTGCCAGTGAATCATCCATTCTGATTCACAGCGACTCTATTGAGGAGGGTCGTGTATGTTCCTGAGGCTTTTAAACTTTGAGAAAGCCTTGGTCTCTCTCCGAAAGATGGGCTGGCGGTTTCAAAATTCTGACCGATGTTAGCAGCCCAAGGCATAAAACACCCCTTCCAGGGCTCCTAATTAAAGCCCTAATTCAGTTTATTCGATGCAGACTTATACTGTCCCTGTGAGTTTCGAGACTAACTTTTTTTGGGGGGGTGGGGGGGCGGGCATCACTGCCCTGGTGGGAGTAGGAAGCCCAGCCTTGCTCCTGGAGAGCTACTGCTGGATTTGAACCACCAACCCTGTGGGCTGCAGTCCCTCACACAACCACTCAACCACCAGGGCTCAGCCCTGAGACTAACTTTTAAAAGACAACTAACAAGACCCTTAAAGACCGTAACTCTTCAAAAGAAAAAACCTCGTCTCTCTCCTATAGAGCATTGGGTGATTTCAAACTGCTGACCTTGAGCTTAGCCGCCCAATGAGTAACCACTATGCCACCTGGGGGAGGGGGGGGGGCATCACTGCCCTCGGTGGTACCGAGCAGCTACCCAGCGCTGCTCCTGAGCCACAGCTGGATTTGAACCGCCAAGCCTATAGGCCGCAGTGCCGCACTCAACCACTCATGCCACCGGGGCTCAGCCCTCCACCAGGGTGCTTAATTAAAGTATAAATGTCGGGTGGGGGGGGGAGAGTAAATTTCCGAATCTATTGCTGAAGCATCTAATTGCCAATGGTTTTCCCCCATTGCTACATATGTACATACACACACTCTGGCCGTCAGCATCAGATAATTTCATATTTACCACTACACATGTAGCCCAATGGTAACGTACTATTCTACCAGGGCTGTTTTGCACATAATAGGCCTTAGCAAATAAGCTGATAGACCACACTTTATAAAACATGCTTTCACTTATGTAGTACTTTTGGTCCAATCAACATGATTTTTAATGACTTAACATTCTAAGCCAGTGTTTTTCATCCTTCCTAATGTGGTGCCCCTTTACTACAGTAATTTTGCTACTGTTATGACTCGTAAATATCTGACATGCAGAATGTACTAGGTAACCCCTGTGAAAGGATCATTCAACCCCCAAAGGTTAGCCACCCTCAGGTTGAGAACCACTAAAAAAACTCAGCCAACCAATATCAGAATTTGTTGACGTGGAGATAATTACAAAGTATTCTTAGGCCGAAGTCTGGTTGGAAAAGTATCCCATTCTTAATAGCATTGACTTTGAAGGCAAGTGTTTTGTGTTCTTTCAGCTTTTCATTATACGTGTCTTATAGTGTATAATGCATACACTACACATTATAGTTTATACCATTTAAAAGTTAGAGTGTAGCCATTTAAAAAATGTCATTTAAAAGGAAGGCAATAGCAATCGCCATTATCAGTGGTATTGCTCTAAAATGCGCATATGTGTCTTTTTTTTTTTTTTTCTGTCAGACTGGACTCCAAGCAGGGGTGTTTCGAGGATTTGCATCGACCATTTCTCTGGCTACGAAGTCAGGAAAGAGTGAAAAAGAACTGCCACCGAATCCCAAGAAACAAAGTCCACCAAAAAGTAAGGATTTGCTGTTAATAGTAACAGGAGGAAGGATGCACAGGCAATGAGTTTGCCGGCCTCCCAAGTCCAGAGGGGAGGTATACCAGGCTTTATTCTAATCAGATTCCAATCAGATCTGTAACTGGTTTTAGGTCAAGCACATCAGAAGTAGCCAAGCTCCTGACTCTGCCAACCCCGAACTGCTGCTTTCTGCAGTCCCTGCACCTCCAGCTATAACCTGGAGTAAGAGGTCCCTGTGTGAAGACCCTGGCATTCCATCAAAGCCAAACCAGTTGCCACCAAGGCGGCGGCCACATGTATCAGAGCCGAACCACCCCATGGGGTTTCCAGCGGCTGGCTTTCCAGAAGAACTCCAGGCCTTCTCCTGAAGCACTTCCAAACCCTCCAAGACCCAACTCACCCCCTTGAGTAGAACTGTCCCTTTGGGATTCCCAGACTGTACTTCTCCACCAAAGGAGACAGCCTCATCTCTCTCCATAAGACGGTTAGATCTGAACCCGCAAGCTGGCTTAGCCCCGTACATGACACGGCAGGGCTTCCTGAGCCAAGTCTGGGACCCAAACTTCCAGCCTTTCAGTTAGCAGCCAGACGTGTTAATTGCACGACCGAGGGACTCTGGCCTAACACAGACCCTGTGCGGTAGCTGTGAGCCCCACCTACCTCTAGTTCCCTGGTTTCCACATTTTCCCAGTGTCTCTGAGAGTTCTCTGTCTGTGGCTTCCCAGCCTTTACTTGGTCACACTCCGCATTGAATTTGTGGAGAGGGAGCTAGGAGCCGGCCATTTTCCATTCTGACTCACTTCGATGATGCACGATGTCCGATCTGTTTCCAGTTCTTTCCATGCTCATGTTTACTTTGATCACGTTTACCCCCCGACCCCACTCCCTAGTCTAAGGTACAGTATTCTCATTAAAGGGAAGTGAGGACAGTATGTTTTAGATGTTCTTCTGGGAGTTATTTTATTTTGTATTCCCTGCAGGTAATGAATAGTTGGCCTTGTTCCAAGTTCATTGCATGCAATCGCTTACAAATCTTAATATTCATACGGAGTTTCAAAACAACGCTTTGTGTTTGGATTTGTGTGCATCACATGTTTTCTCCATGTGGATGCTTGAAAGTGCTTCAGCCTTGTTCTGCACACAAACACATCCCTAGGTTAGCTGTCGGCCGGTGCATGGGAGACCCCACCTTTAGACCCTTCCACGTCCTCTCCAAGGCACCAGCCAGCCTGGCGGCCTCTGTCTGTTCAGTCACCAGTCATCATGTGACAGGAATGTTCTTTTTAGTCTGATTTCTTCTAGATTGTTTTTACCTTCGGAGTTCTCTATTTTTCATTAGCCCATTAATATTTCAGCATAGATCTTTAAAACACAAACATCATTCCTTATCTTACCTTAAAGAAGTGAACATTGACTTCTTAATACCCAATATTACTTGAAATGTGGTTTTATTTTTTTTTAAGTCCAAAAAAGGTTAGATTCTACATTGTACATAGCACATTCTTGTCATGTGCGATAATTCCTATAATGGGGGATTTGTTGAATTTTGTAATGTTATCTTTCTCTCTCTCTCACACACACATACCTCTTGGAGAACTTTAATCATATCTACAATCCCACTTCAATGTAGATCCTTGTGGTTACTCAATTATTATTTGAGATTGTGTTTTTGAATTTGGATTAAATGCAGTTGAAAATATCACAGCACACACACACATACACACACAGACACCACCCTGACCCCCTCTGGCAGCGTATTTGAGTGGCAGTGGGGGTTTTATCTTGCGCTTGTTTGTGGGGAGAGCTCTGAGCTTGAAGCTGCCTGTTGGGCCTCAGAAGTGAGGCTCACTGCGTGCCTGAGTAGGGAAGGGGTGCAGCTAGGCCGAGACTTTCGAGATGGGAAAAGCCCTGCGTGTTGTCACTCGTGCACCTCTGTATGTCGTCATGTAAAGAAATAGACAGTGCTGCTCCCAGGGGTACGGCCTCTCCTCATGTCCCCTCCAGTCAACATGACTAGCCAGGGTTTCTACTTCAGATGGCAGACTGCCAAGTGAACGGCCCTCACCAGTGCACCTTGCCTGTCCCTGAATGGAAGGGATGGTTTCCTAAGTGCTGGTCAAAGGACCTGTCCCCGGGGCAGGAGCCACGGTTCCAGAACGCCTCTCAGGATCTGGGGCCCCTGCTCTGGGTAGCGTGGGCTCCTTCTGGGGAAGGGAGGCCGAATCGGAGGTGGGTGTCATCATAGACACCCTCTGGGAGAAAGAACCGTCTGGCTCTCGGCGTGTGTTATTGCCGAATCCCGTCTCCAGGCATGGCCGTGCAGCCGTACTTCGTTGACTAAATAATTCCTCTGTAGCTATTTAAAGAGTTCATCACGAAGCCAGTTAATTATCTATTTCAAGTCTTTATTTCAGTTTTAAAAGTGAGGAGTCGCTGCAAATAAGGATCTGAGGTACTTAATTATAGGAACGCGTGCCAGGCACTGTTCTAAGCACTGTCTGTTTTAACGTGACCGTCCTCAAGCTACCCAGTGTGAGTTGAGACTCTTGTCCCCGATGCGGGGCGGAGGCCCTGGTGCTACCCCCGGGCACACAGTGCAGGTGCTGGTGCCACGTGTTTTCAATCCCCATGTGGGCTGGTCTCTGAATAATCATGATTCTGACCTCGTCGTTTAAAAACGGAAAAACATAAACGTATTGTCATATACTTGTAAGACACATTTTGAATGAACACTTCCCCACTTCCCGCCCCCCCCCCCCACACACACACATCATTGCCCTGGTGGGAGTAGGAAGCCCTAACCTTGCTCCTGGAGAGCTGCTGCTGGATTTGAACTGCCAAGCCAGTGGGTCGCAGTCCTGCACTCAACCACTGTGCCACCAGGGCTCCGCATTGTCCTCCATTTTTACAGAACACTGTTTTTCACTTACAGTCTGGTCTTAGGACCTAACCCTGTGAGTGAGGAGTCAGAATATTTTGGCGCTCTTCAGATACCTGCTAGGCAGATACCGTGACAGAAATGAACGCACCTCGTTGTGAGTCGTTTCAGTTCTTCCTGTCCAGTACCGTTGAGTGCACGCTCTGGTACAGCGACTCCTGGTGGCTGTGCCTGTTGGCCGTGGCAAGCTTCAGTCTGTGGAGTCAGAAAATGCAGGCTGAACCTGTGCTGCCCAAACCAAGCCTGGTGCCCCCGTCAGTTCCAGCTTGGCAGCCCGAGGGCAGGGTAGGGTTTCCCGTAGGCACACAGCCCACAGACCTCCCGATCCTGTCGATCTCGATGTACCCACACTGCCACCTCTTCCTCCCAGGGAGCCGAGTGGCTGGTGGGTTCTAATCACTGGGTGGCAGGTGCTTAAGTCACAGCGCCACCAGGACGCCTTTGTCCTTGCAGGGGCCCAAAGTTGGCAAACCATCAACAACAAAGCACATCAGCACAGTTCAGTTTCGTAGCCTTTCCAGTGACTTCTAATAATGTAGCGTGCTTAAAAGAAACATGAAGGCATACTTTAAGTTTTCTTTTCAAGCCAAACATTCAAATGATGTACTTTGTAATTCCCTTAGAATTTTCTTTTCAGTAGGTCATGTAAGTAGTCAACCTGCAATATTGTTCTAACAGCACCCTTGAAGCTTGTAACTCACAACAGATTCTAGAAAAATTTATGTTCTGTTGTGTTATGTCACCATGCTGCTGCAGCTCAGCTAGCTCTGTGCGTGTGAGTGCTGACCTCCACCTGCAGCAGAACCTGCTCGGAGGAAGTGGCACCAGCGCCCAGCTATTGTTCTAGACTTTCTAATGCTGTAATGGTTTGGCTTTTCCCCACTAAAGAAATCCTCGGATGACATATGTGGATTTGAAGGATTTTTTTTCTTCCTTCCTGGGGCCCCTTACTTAAACATATACCCCACCCCACCCCACTTCCTCTAGCCCACACCTAGGGACCCAGCCCACACCCACACAGATGCCTCAACTAGTGTCTTGCTGCGTGCTTTATGTGAGTAACTTTCTTAGTATTTGAAATGCACCAGGGTTTTGTGTGCGTGTGTGTGTGTATGTGGTGTTAATAGTAAAACTACATGTTCATCTGAAAATAGCTTTCTGTCATAGTATGTCTGACCTTGGAGTGACATAGTCGTTTGTAAGTAATTATCGAGGTTGTTGTTGGTAAAGTCCCCTTTTCCGATGTTCAGCTCCTAGGAGAGATGCCTCCTCTCCTGGCTGTCTGCCCCTCTGGTGGGCTGCCTTTCTCACCGGAGTGTGGCTCTTCGGAAGGCCTGCGGAAGGCTTCTGAGGGTGGGTCCCCCGAAGGCATTTGCGTGGCAGGGTGATGTGCAGTGAGTTGTCTGTGATTGTGACTGATGATGCATCGAGCTCATTTTATTAAATACGAAAAATAACATTTCTCTTTGTGCCATTTCCTAGATGTAGTGGAACCAAAGGCGAGGGACAAGCTGCTAGCCTCCCACTCGGCAGCTGGACTGTCTAAGTTTTCTCCACGCAGCCCTCGCCCAACAGTTACCAGTCAAGGCAGGAGGGGAGCTAATCCCGACCCTGATGACATCGTGCTGGTCACAGATGAAGGGGGCCGGCGAGTTTTGGCGAGGAAGACCTTGGTAGAGTTTCCTCAGAAAGCTGTGCCTTCTTTCCGAAAGCAGGGTTCTGACTTAGACAGGCACCGGGGGAGCAGGAAAGTGGGGCAGGATTCATCCTCCTCTTCGTCCAGTCCTTCTGATTCAGATTCCGAGGAAGAAGATGGTGGTGTCTCAGAAGCTGGCCCTCGGGCTGTGAGCCAAGGTCAGGGTGGCTTTTCGAAATCAGAGGCTTCCTCTAAAGGAAGAACACCCAGAATTATGATTACAGCCAAAGAGAAGGCCTGGTCCCCGCCACCAGCAGATTCAAAGAAACCCTCTCGAGCAACAATGAAAACAAGGCCCCTCGCAGGAATGAATGAAGGTGTTCAGAAGCAGCGCAGTGTGCAAGAAAAGCAACCACAGAGTGTATTCAGAGCAACTGAAATAGATCAAGAAGGCCAAGAGCCAGCTGAGCTGAAACAAAACTTACCTGACCACCCAGGTCCCAGAGTGTCCACACAGCCGAGCCTAGGGCCATCTCGCATGGCTGAAGACACTGGGGTGGAAAAGCAGCCGCAGGCAGCACTTTCCGAAGCCAGGGGGACGAGCGTGGAGAAACAAATGGCAGGACCAAAGTGGAAGGTGGCTTCTCCCCAGCTGGAAAAAGAAAATTTGGAGAAGCCGGTAGGAGACCTGAAGGCAGCTGCTCAGACTAAAGAAGGTGTTTTGGAGCAGCGGGTAGCAATAGGAAGTTTGAAGACAGTTCCTGCCCCAGACAAAGAGGCTTTCAATGAAAAGATACCTGGACCACACTTTGAGGCACAGGGTGCAAGACTTCAAGCCTCGACCACTCAGTCGGAACACCCCGACAGCACGCAGGGTATACCTTAACTTATGGCGCTCTTCTTGGTTCTTCGGGGGGGGGTTCAACTTTTAGCATCTCTCTGGCGACAGCAAAGACCTAACACTTAGACCTGTCATAGAAATGTGGCTTTTCCCTCCATCTCAGGTAAGCGACACACGTGCCTTCATTTTGAACAGTGCACAACTTTGTGCCCCCAACCCCTAGACAGCGTTAGGGTTGTTTTAAAACGAAGGCTCTGGTCGTATCTTAGTCTACATAACTTTTCCCAAAGAAACTGATCCTCTAGCACTGGAACCCTTTTTAACGTTTGAGGGTGTCCAGGTGTTCATTTCGTGAAGTTGGCCATCTTTTCAAATGGGGAAGAGAGAGACTCCTGGTCACGTCACGGAAGAGCACTGGGTGCCCTTGGCATTAGCCTTCCGCTGAGTGAAGGTCGATGTTGACTTTAACCTAGTATCCTGATGCTGGAGGGAAAATGGGCATTTCAGGAATTAAAGCAGTGTTGCCCAAAGGCAGCCAGGGATGACATAAGTGTCCTTGTCACTGGACGGCACGTCGCCACTGGACTCCCTTAAAAAATATGGTGAGCCGTTACAGTTCTCTGGGAAGAATTTCAACAAAGGGCCTTTTTTACTTCTCTAAATTTTTAGAGGGGAGCCATGCCGATTCCTCTTGTTAATTGTTTTCACGAGCACGCGACTTGCTAAAACAGTGTACTTCAGGTGGGTCCTGACACTCTTCCATCTCCGACACGCTGCTGCCTCTTCAAGATTTCCTTAAACCGAGTCATGACTAACAAGGCCAGCTCCTCCGCCTCTGTCCTCTCTGTCTGCTGTGGGAAGCCTCTCCAGCCCCTCCTGTCACTGGTTGCCGTGTGCCTCACAGGATGTATGTGTTTTCTCCTCTCCTCGTTAACAAGCACAGTGCCTGCCAGCGCTTGCCCAGCCTCTCAAGGCTCCCAGAACTGCTTTCTCGGCTGCTGCGCTGGCCAGTCCTTGCATTCTCAATGAGAGCACAACAGCTAAGCCTCTGAGAGAAAAGCGCAGGGACGTGGGGGTTTCTGATGGCAGATCTCAGGAGGACTGGGGAGGGAAAGTGTGCCTAATTCTTCAGGAAGGGTTCTGTTTTCAGATTCTCTTTTTCTTTCAAAAGCTGAAGAAGACAGCTCAGAACAGCCCACCTTGCAGAGCTCTGTCCATACAGTGGAGACGGAGGCCCACTACCTGGCCTGCCTGCACCCAGTGGCCTGCAGTGGCGTGGGGGTGGGGTGGTTTTATCATTTTATTTTGTTGTTCATAGCAAGGTTTTGCATGGCAGCAGTGTTTTTGCCCTCCAGGTAGATGGGTTTGGGGGTGTGTGTCTGAAATGCAGTTTCCTTCTGCTGCTGCCTTCCCAGTAAGCGGTAGCAGGGTCTGTCTGAAGCATCACCCCACCAGCTGCAGCGTCTCTGCCTTGGCTTTCATGCTCGACTGCACAACTGAAAACAAATGAGAGAGAAATGTCTTGGGTTTTAGTATTTCCGTGTGTGTGTGTGTGTGTGTATGTGTTTGTGTGTGTACACAGCACCAGTAGAAGTAGAGACAGCCCTTCTAATGTCGTTTCCAGAGGTCTCCAGTCAGAAGCTTGGGTTCAAGCTCAATCTGCCCTCTGTGAAAATTTCGTTCTCTTGTCATCGTTGTATGTGGCATGTCAGACTGTAGGAGACTGGTGTTTCTTTTCCTTTGCCACACACTTTCACTTGGCAGATATCTGGGTATCTAAGCAAAAAAACAGCAAAGCCAGCTGCCACAAAATCAATTCTGCCTTAAGCTCTCTCGTGTGCATCGGAGTAAACCTGCACACCAGAAGGTTTGTGGGTGGCTTGGTTGCTCCCGAGAGGCCCCTGGGTGCCCTTGAACCCTTCGGACTTAGCCAAGCTCTGAATCATTTGAGCCACATGTATCAAAAAACTCTGATTCTGACTCAGGGTGACCCTGCTGGACTGGGTAGAACTGCTTCTGGGGCTTTCCAAAAGTATAACTCTTGGGGCTGAGTCGCGGTGGCGTAGTGGTTGTGCGTGGGACTGCGGCCCACTGGGACAGAGGTTCAATTCCAGCAGAGGGGCTGGGCCTCCTACTCCCACCACTGGAGAGCAGTGATGCCCTCCCCCCCCCCCCCAAAAAAAAAAAGTATAACTCTTTTCGTTTGCTTATATTTAAAATCATTTTATTGGGGGCTTGTCCAGCTCTTACCACAATCCAAACTTAAATCCATTGTGTCAAGCACATTTGTACGTTTATTGTCATCATTTTCAAAACAATTTCTACTTGAGCCCTTGGTATCAGCTCATTTTTCCCCCTTTCATGAATAACTTATAAATGATTATTTTTTCATATCTTACACTGACCGATGTCTCCCTTTACCCGCTTTTCTGTTGTCCCTGGGAGAGGGTTATATGTAGATCATAGTGATCGGGTTACCCCCACCTTCCCCATACCCTCCTGGTATTACTACCCTCAATATTGGGCTTGAGGGGTCTATCTGTCCTGGATTCCCTGTGTTTCCAGCTCTAACTGTACCTGTATACATGCTCTGGTCTAGCTGGATTTGTAAGGTAAAATGGGGGTCACGATAGTTGGGTAGGGAGGAGTATTAAAGAACTAGAGGAAAGTTGTATATATTTCAATGGTGCTCTACTGTACCTTGATAGGCTCGACTCCTCCCCATGACCTCTCTGTAAGGGGATGTCCAATTGCCTACAGATGGGCTTTGGGTCTCCACTCCGCACTCTCCCTCATTCACAATGGTATGATTTTTCGTTCTGGGCCTTCAGTGGCTGATACCTGATCCCTTCGACACCTCATGATCACACAGGCTAGTGTACTTCTTCCATGTAGGCTTTGTTGTTTCTCAGCTAGATGACCGCTTACTTATCTTCAAGCTTTTAAGACCCCAGATGCTTTATCTTGATAGCCGGCGCATTTGCTTCACATTTCTGCACATTTGCTTACGCGCACCCTCTTTGTGTTCAGCGATCATGTCAGGCATCACTGAATGCTACGGTATTAGAACAAAGTATTCTGGCATTCAGGGAGTACTTGAGTGGAGGCCCAATGTCCATCTGCTACCTTAATACTAAATCTAAACTATATATTTCACTATGGAAAGTGTAACTCTTTACGGGAGTAGAAAGCTTTGTCTTGTCCCCCCACACTGTGTAGGTGTCTGCGATTTGAATTTTTTTTTTCTCACTTAAAACCAAGTACCTTTTTACTCTGCCTTTAAAAAATGCCATCTTAAAATAAGTCAACAAGAACTACACATTCTGTTTCCAGTGCCTCTGTTTTGGTGATCCCTGGTGGCACGGTGGCTAAGCACTTGGCTGTCAACGAAATGAAAGGTCTGTGGTTCATAGTTAGAGCCTGGCAGGCCTCTGAGCCAGTTCTGAGCCAGTTCCTCTCTGCCCTGTGGGCTGTGGGTCACAACAGACCTGACATCATTGGGTTTGGTTAGGTGTAAGTTTTAATTTTGTCTGAGTTACTTAAAACTATGACACATTTTGAATGAGCCAGAATTTGTCGAGTTTTCTCCTGTTTTTAAAATTGGAAGGCTCATTTAGTTTTTGCTCCTAAGAACTCTCTTGAAGAAATGGCTTATTTCCACTGTAAATGGATTTCTAATCTCATCCTTTGCCCCCCCCCCATATTAAGGATCTAACAGTATCCATGGTTGTTCTAGAGAGGTTCAGAATTCTGACAAGACCTAGGCCTGGTGGCATCACTTCGTAATAACTCTTTTTGCGTCTTCCATTAAGGCTAGATGTTCTTAAAGCACATGTCAAACTAATAACCTTCCTTCTTGCTTGTGAAGAGCCTGTTGCTTTCCTAGACTTTACCTCTCCGACTGGACAGTGCCTGCCCTCCAGATAGGACGGGAAGATTACATGCTTTGTGGGAGTGACCTGCAAGCTAACCTAGTCCACAGGAAGCCGCCCCCAGTGCTCGGCGTTCTCACAGGCTGTGTATGTCTTCCACAGAGACCGAGCTGGCTGCTGCACCCGCCGAGCCCTTTGATAACACCACCTACAAGAACCTCCAGCACCATGACTACAACGAGTACACCTTCTTAGACCTGAACCTGGACCTGTCGAAGTTCAGAATGCCTCAGCCTGCTTCAGGACGGGAGTCGCCACGGCACTGAGAGCTCCCGGCTGGCACTTGCCCATCCTTGCTGCTTTGGGGCTGCAGAAATAAAATCTGCTCCACAGTCCGGGGGCCTGTGTGTGTCCTTAGCTTCCCTGTTGCCCCTCTGACAGCGTGGCTGCTCCCGATCTTCTCAACAGAGGTTGAGGGACGGCTGCCGTGCCCACGGACGTGCTCCTGAGTGGTCATCACGCTTGGCATACCGGACGCGTTGGCAAAGCAAGGGAGTCCCCGGTGCTCTGCAGCCTGATGAGCTCAGGCCGTTTGGGTGTTGATCTGATTCGCTACTTCGGTGTTCCTCACCAAAACATGCAAAGGGAGCCAGTCCAGGTGCTGTTGGGGCGAGGCAGCGGCTGCTCACCGCAAGGTCGGCCGTTCAAACTTGCCGGCCACCCCTGCGTGAACACCGTAGCTGTGGCTTCCATGGAGAAGACAGCTTGGTGCCAGTGGGCCATTCTCCTTAACATCAGAGAAGTTTTAGAAAGTTTAGCCCCTATATGGCCAAGTATTATTATACTCCCTCTCCCCTCCCCCTTTTTTTAATGATCTAACCCAACAAAATCACATTTATTCATGGTACCAGGTATTTGGTAGAAAACTCGGGCAGTTTCTAGTGGCTGTGCCACCTCGACACTGCAGAACAGGGTCAAAGTGCCCCTGTGATCTGAGACCATAACCCTTGAGGCTGCTTAAAGGGAGTGAGACCCCACACCCACAGTCAGCTGCAGACTGGGCTAACTTCCCAGTGGAGGGTTTCTGAAACGCCATCCTGATTGTTCCCCCTCTTCGGACAGACTCTCTTCCGACCACAGAGGACTGGCTTGTGTGATTCTCTAGGTGTCCATGCCCCAAGCCCCTGGTGTGGCAGTGCGTACCCTGACGCAGAGACTACCAGATCGCAGGGGTCTCTGTGGCATGGTTCTGAGTTGCACTGCTGACAAGAGGAGCAGTTGGAAACCACCAGGTGCTCCTCAGAAAGAAAACGAGGTTTTTCTATCCCCGTAAAGAGTTAGAGTCTGAGAAATCCATGGGCCTTCTGTCCTGCCCGAGAGGACCTCCACGAGTCAGAATTGATCCTTGAGTTTGGGGCTGGGGTCCTTGTGCTACTGAGTTTGGCGGGATTGTTGCCAATTGTACAAGTTAACATGAACACTTGCATCTGCGCGGCAGAGGCAACGTGTTAACAGGCCAAGTAGAAGAATGTTTAGTCTACCTAGGCATTTTGTTTGGTTTTGGTTTTGGTTTTGTTGGGGTTTTTTTTGTGGGCATCACTGTCTCCGGTGGTCGTTGGTGCTACCCAGTGCCGCTCCTGAGAGCCGCCGCTGGACTTGAACCGCCAATCCCGCGGGCTGCAGTCCCGCACTCAACCACTTACGCCACTGGGGCTCAGCCCCTACTTAGGCATTTCTAATTTGTCTCTCTATTTTGTCATCTCATTTGTGCCTTCAGTTGTGGAGTTTTATTTCATTGGGCCTTTGGCCTCGAGTCAACCAACAGCAATTCCAACACTGTCCCTGGCGCTAGTCCTCTTCAGAGCCAGAGTGACAGAACTGAGAACGAGGCTCAGGAGCATCTGCCTCTGATTGGGTGACACCACCACCCCCCCCCCCACCCCAGGAGACAGAGTGACTGCAAGATATTTTCCATGATGAAAGTCACAGGGCCACACTACAAGAAAGCGAGGAAAGGGAAATTAATAGAGCGACCACTGCAACTCACCCACGGCTGGCATTCACAGGATCCCGGTCTGTGTCGGGTTGGTTTTGTCAGAGGATCCTGGGAGTCCCGACAGCAGTGGCTCTCAAACGCCCTTTAACATAGTTCCTCGTGTGACTCCACCCCCAGCCATAAAATCACTTTAATTGCTACTTCATGGCTGTAATGTTGCTATTAAGAACTGGGCGACCCCTGTGAAAGGGTTGCTCGACCCCCAAAGTTTCATTCCATCCCCTGCATAAGGGTAGGGCCATCAAGCATGTTTCCCAGGGCAGCTCAGGCCGCACAGTGACTTGTTAAAAGGAGGGTTCACCGCTTCATTTGCATGTGTTTCTAAGGTCAAATAGGAAACTGGAAGGACAGTCTTTCCCTTGGAGCCCGTCTGGTCCATTGGCTAGCCTCCGCCCTGGAAGAAACTGGGGAGCCGAGAGAGAAGCAGACTCCTCACTGCTAATGACTCCTTAATGTGCCATCTGGTTGAAGATGCCTTTGTTACTCAGCGTCTTTGTTTGGAAGCTATCAGACTCCCCCTGTTCTCTTTCAGGGAACACTGCCAGAAACATCTGTGCGAATTTAACTTCTTTTGTATTCTTTCCATAAGATGCCTTTCCAGACACTGCAGAATCACAGAGCAACAGTGTTGTTCACCCCTGTCCTTTCTGCTGGATTTTAAGACCAGATCTATACTGATGAGTTCAGTAAGAGCGTTGGCCACCGTTTCTCTAGGTCCTGCTACCTAACCTCTGTTGCTTTCTCTTCCCTGTTACAAAGGCCCTCAGACTGGGGACCGTTACATGCGACTCAGAAACTCAGGCTTTAAGGTAGATTCTTGCCCTGTTTCCTGGCAGCTGGCTAGTCATTGACAATGGGCAGACAACTGTGTGCTTTCTCTGATTCCACTTCCAAACTCAGGCTTTTTTTTTTTTTTTTTTGAGTGGGGAGTAGTTTATATTCTCCTGCTCTCAGCTGTATTCCAAACCCCATGAAAGGTTCAGTGACTAGTGACCCAAGCCTTACATGGAGCTTGCCATCCCATTGGCTGACCGGTGCCCAAAGACAACAGAAGGAGTCACGCCCTTCTCCCCAAGGAGCGATTGGCGGGTTCAAACCGCTGCCCTTGCGAAATTCCACCAGGCGGTCTATCACCAAGGCTGTGTTTTGTCAACTATTGAACCCTTTCCATCTTCCACATTCCTATCATCTATAATTGTTCACACATCTTAACGGCCTGTTTGATCCCCCAAAGAAGTCGGAAAACTGCTTCCCTTCCTTCAACACTAGTTTTAGTGTTCTTTCTGAGGATGACTGGGACACCATGTCTCTGGAACTGGATTTTCCGGAACTGGATTTTCCTGACAGAAAAGCATAGAGTTGCCCAAGTCACAGCGTCCAGGACCTGACCACTTCAGCCTACCACTGCCTCGGATAGCCGCCTTTAAGCTTGCCGCTTCATGTCGGATGAAATCAAATTGTCCTTGATTCATACTTTACACAATCCAAGTTCTGATCACTAAGGGCCGGCGCCAGCTGTGTCTGCACCGTGGAGTCATGCCGCATCAGCAAATGAAGATCCGGTAAGTTTTGTGCCATTTACACCACGAAGGTCGACGCTCCCTTGAAGAGACGACTCTGGCGGGTCATGTTTCGAGCACCTTCCAACCTGCGGGGCTCATCATCCACACACTCCCACACACACGGTTTACCTCGTAAGGTAGGCAGGCACCCAAGGTCAACAGCTGGAGCCCCGACCGCTCCGCAGCACAACTATCAGGCTGCCTGCTCGTGGAAGGCGCTGCAGTCTCAGAAGCCCACGGGCAGTGCTACCCTGCCAGCTAGGGTCACCATGAGCCGCTGTCGCCTATGGCAGAGAGGACCCCGCAGAAGTGGGTAGTCCATTCTTAGTCAAGGAGCTCAGCTGAACTTGGCCCACCGTGAGTGACCATGCTGGTATTTGCAATATCAGTGGCTTCCGGCATCACAGAATGACATACAAGCTGCCATAGTACGAGAAACTGGTGGAGTGCCTCAGAAGGTTCAAACGAGGTCTCTATTAGCCTAGCGTTCAACTTTCTAAAGATATTGAAACATACGAGCTAGGCTTAGGAGAAATGCTTTTTCTAATAGCTAACTACAGGGATATATTAATGAAAAAGAACCGATTTCTGCTGAAACCAAACCCCAAGGGGAACTCACCGCCATGTGGTTAACAGTGACACAGGGACCCTGCACTCTTCACACTCGCTGCTGTCGAGTCCATGCCGGTTCACAGGACCTTACAGGACAGTGTAGAACTACCCCTGCAAGTCTGTAAGGGAGTAGAAAAGCTCACCTTTCTTTCAAGGAGCAGCGGGTGGTTCTGAACTGCTGACTATATGGTTAGCAGGCCAATATATTGACAATGATTTTGGTGGTCCCTCCTCCGATAGTGTCACCTGCCATGAGATTCTCTCTCTCTCTCTCTCTCTCTCTCTCTCTCTCTCTCTCTCTCCCTCTCCCTCTCTCTTTCTTAGTGACACTCCTGATGATGGAGGAGATAAGCAGAGACTGTGCAGTGAGTTGTTTGCACTTTGATGAAGAAGCCCTCCTCTCCCAAAGCTCAAACCCTCGCGGTGAGTCAATTCTGACTCAGGCAGTCTTTCTATACAAGAGCCGCCTGCCACGTGTCTCTCCCCGGGAGAGACTGCCAGATGCAAGTTGTCACCTTTCAGTTGAGCGTGTGTCCGCTGAACTACCGAGACGGACTCTTCTTACTGTGAGAAGTTGCAAACGGTCCTTTCATCTCCACCTGCTGAAGCCTGGGCACAGAGGGTCTATCACAGGTGGGAAGTCAGCAAGTGAGTGGGTGGCTGTGGTAGTTACATTGCCTGTTGTCAATTTGAAACCATTGATGGTGAAGGGGTGGGGTTTATCTTGTCAATCAGGTCGCAGCTTGATTTGAAGGCACTAAGGAGGTAGATAACTCACTGGAGGTGGGACATAGACACTCCCTGTGGGACATTCCTGTTGAGAGGGCACATGGAGCTAAGCTGGAGTTCTGGAGAAGGAGCCATGTGGAGACCCCTGCCAGCACTGTGATGCTTCCACCGCCACTGGATCCACAAGTCTTTCTACCCACTGGCCTGTGATCTTCCTACAGTCAGTGTTTAGTGAGTCTGAAGAGAAATTTATAGATTGGTATTGGTCATATGGGCTAATATCAGACTTATGAAATTGATCTGGTCTGGGATGGGATGTTTTCTCAATATTCAACTGCTCTTCTATATAAACCTCTTTCTTGGTCTGAGCCCCGGTGGCGTAGTGATTGAGTGCGAGACTGCAGCTCATGGGCTTGGCGGTTCAAATCCAGCAGCAGCTGTAGCTCCCACAATCATCAGAGGGCAGTGATGCCCCCCCAAAAAAATCTTTAAAAAAATAATAAAGCGGGCTGAGCCCCGGTGACGTAGTGGTTGTGCGCGGGACTCCGGCCCCCTGGGTTGGAAGTTCAATTCCAGCTCCCAGGAGCAAAGGCTGGACCTCCTACTCCCACCACCAGAGGGCAGTGATGCCTGAAAAAAAATTTTTTTAAATAAAGCTCTTTCTTATACACATATGAGTGGGTATGAATTTGTTTCTCTAGTCAACCTGGACTAACACAGTGGCCAACAACACTAATCTAACTAAATCACCCTTTGGCAAAATACATTAGATCCTCAGTCTTCCTCATGCCTCCACCCTTTAATTCAGTTCCTCATGTTGTGGTGACCCCCTCTCCCCAACCATAAAATTATTTTCATTACTGCTTCATCATGGTCATTTTGCTATCAGGTGACCCTGTGTAAGGGTTGTTCAGTCCCCAAAAGGATCACAACCGACAGGTTGAAAACCGCTGCATTAAAGGGTTCAAACTTGGAAAGACAGTGGTTCAGAGTAAGGAAGCTTATTTTCACTTTTCTACTTAGTCAAGACCTGGTCACTTGCAAGCCCAGGGCCAGAGCAGCTTCCTGACCATAGTCTTTGTCTCTGCAAGGCTTGCCTATCCTGGGGGGAAGCAACATTCCAAGGAGGCCACAATAACCTCTCTGCTTAGACACCAAGGGTCTCTCTCTACCTTCCCCCCCTCCCCCTCTTTTATTCACTGGCTTTGAAATTTTATGAAACCCAAAATAATTTGAGCCCACATTTTTCTTGCTGTGCTTTGTTCATCAGAAACCTTGCCAAGGTTTTTATTTTTAAGTACCAAGCTTAAAATATATTCTCCTTGGCAGAGAGCCACCTAGCAGAACCCAAAGTCAAATCAGGCTTCTCCAGAATGTATGGAAAGTCACTGCTGCCAGAGTCCGGGGGGGAGATGGAGAGGGGAATTGGAAAAAGCATGTTCTAGGACGAATGTAAGGATGTACACTGATCGTGTGCACTAGGCAAAGCTTCATGGCACCAAAAGCTGTTTTTAGGAAGAGAAACCTTCCAGTGTGGGACTCGGGAATGAAGGGGGAGGAAAATGGCAACTGCCGCTGATTCATCCTGAGGGGTCTTTGCCCAATGGAATGAAATGCTGCCTCATCTTGGATCGAGACTCCATAACCCATGGAGCTTTCATTCGCCGGCTTTCAAAAGCAGATCACCAGGCCTGTCTTCATGCTCTGCTTCGTCGGGAAGCTTCCCTGAAAGCTATCCAGCATCTCGGAGCAGCACACACGTCTCTACTGACAGCCAGGCGCCCCTCTGTCCTGAACCAACAGAGCCCAGAATGCCACCCCTGAACCACCATGCCTGTGGCCCCCTTGAGCACATCTTCTTTTTTTTTTTTTTTTTAAGAACAGATACTACACTTGAGCTTAGCCAAAAGGCCGAGAAGCGATTTGAGCACATCTTCTAAAGGGCAGCGGTTTGAACCCGCCAGTCCTCCTTGGGAAGAAGGGTTTCTTGTGTCAACTTAACAGGAGCGGGTTGATGTGTGTGTGTGTGTGTGTGTGTGTGTGTGTGTGTGTGTGTGCCGCTTTTGTGAGATTGCAGGGCGGCCGACTGGGCCTCTCTGGCACTTAAGGCCATTTCGTTCCCTTCCTTTCTGGTCTGCTTTCAGTTTCCTCCCTTTTCACAATGATGCCCCCAGGTCCTTTCAAGGCACCCCCACCCCCAACCCCCGCCTGTGCCGCCAGACAGAGCGTGGCAGAGGCAGGTCACCCACATGCGGGAGACACATCTTTGCAGCACTGAAGACACCCGACAGATTGACTCTCTGCAGCATCTTTTGATATTCTCTTAATTTGGGGGGTGAGGTGGGGATGGAGGATTTCTCAGCCAGACACACCTCTTTCCGCCTTTTCTCAGCATTGTTTTACCCCCTTCTCAGGGAGGGTCAGATTTTTTAGGCTCACTACTAAAGCTCTGGCATACCTAGGACAAATCTCAGGTAGTGTCACTGGAGAGTCAGAGTATTTATGACCAGAGCTGAGAGTGGCATTTGGAAGGGGGGCTGAGTGCTCCCCAAACGCCCGACTGGCCATGCCACTGTCGCCAGACTCGCCAGATACACCGTGTGGGAGTCTGTGTTCCTATCCATCGTACGTGTGCACATGCCTCGCAGATGTGTGGCCAGAGCAGCTGTTCCAGACTCAGCCGGGCACTTGGCTCTGACTGGGGATGGAATTTTGTGCCAAAGAATTCTGGCAGCCAGTCAGGGCCGGGGCTGTTCCCACAGAGGGAATCATTCATCGCCCCGGGGGGGCTGATGACAAACCAGTGAAGGGCCCATCCAGAAGGAGGCTGGGGAGGAGGGAAGGCCCCCCTGGGCCTGTGGGGCAGGCGGCTTTCCAAAGGGCTCTGGAACAGAAATGTCTCAGCATCAGCATGCTCATCACCCCTTACCAGCTCTGTTTCCTGGGGGCACGGCAGTGGGCCATGGGGCAAGAGGCACAGTGCAGCAGGTTGCTTCCCCCACCAGGGATCCCCAAGGCCCTCAATGCTGATAAATCGTCTGAGAGTGGACTGTGAAGTCCCTACAAGATCCCCACATTATACTGAGCATCAGGACCACCCCAGAGAGCCAGTCCAAATGCCGATTCCTGAGCAAGTCGCCCGGGGGGAAGTTGTCAAGCATCAAGCAAGCCACAGGAAGTGTCTTGCGCTCATTCTTGCAGTAAGGAAAACCCTCCACCCCCTGTATGTTTCTCGGCTCCCTGCTTTCACCTCAGACTCTGCTTGTTGGCTGCCTCCGTTAGTGTCAACTCGGGCTTAAAGGAATATTTATTTGCACCAGCCCTGTGCCATCCCCTTGGTCAGCTGACTGCCGTGAACCACAACTCTTCCGCCGGTTGGTTTTCAGATTCCATGACCTGGCCTTTCTTCCTGGTCTGTCGTCATTTGACAGTTGCACGGATCACCACCGTTCAGCAGCATCGCCACACACAAGGGTCCACTGACCGACTGACGGGCAGCAGTGGCGCCAGAGGGCCATTGGTCAGGACTCAAACCCCAAATTTCCCAACGGAAGGCGCAGATTCCACGCGGACTCACCACAGCCTCCAGGACAAGATAGACGTGGGATGATTGTATTGGAGACGTGGCTTTGAGTCACCAGGAGGAGTCTCTGCTGGTGAGCAGCAAACATTCCTCTCTGTGCCAAGCCAGCTAGTTTCATGAAGACAGTGTTCTGACGAACTTGGTTCTTCATTCGGACCCTGCAAGTTGGCGGCTCTATGTTGGGCCTCATCACAGGAAACCAGAGATGACCGTGAGTCTCTGGGTGTCTTAAGAAAGAGTGGGCAACAACTCTTATCTAAGTCACAGCCAGCCCATTGCTGTGGAGTCTGTTCTGCTCACCTGCAGCCCATGTGTGCGAGGGTCATGGTCTGGTGTCAACTTCAGACTACTTTGAGTGAAGGGGTGGAGTTTAGACTGTCAATCAGGTCGAAGTTTGGTGGCCTCATTTGGAGGCGCTAGAGAAATAAATAGCTCCCTGGAGGTGGGAAACACACACTCTCTCCTTGGTATTCCTGATGACAAAACACATGGAGCTGTGCTAGGGTCCTGGAGCTGGAAGAGCCATGAGGAGACCCACACCAGCACCGAGATGCTTCCACCACCGCTGGATCCACAAGACTTTCCACCCACTGGCCTGTGATCATCCTGCATTTGCCATCATTGTGTGTGTTTCATGAATCTGAAGAGGAATTTATAGATTGGCTTTGAACGTGTGGTCTAATGTCGGACTTAAGGACTTGATCTGGGTTGGGATGTTTTCTCAACATTCAATTGCTCTTGTATATAAAACTCTTTCTTTTTATGTAAATAATTATTTTTGACATTTTCTTTTTTAATAATCATTTTATTGGGGGCTAATACATCATTTTCCACAATATATAACATACTGTGCCAAGCACCCTCACATGTCCACTTCTATTATCATTCTCCAATCGTCTGCCTTTTCCCTTGATCCCCTAGTATCAGCTTTTTCATCCCTTCCTCTCTTCCCCTGCTCTCTCCTCCCCACCAACCCTCAATACTTTATACATTGTTATTGTTCTGCCATATCTTACACTGCCCAACCTCTCCCCCAACCCACTCCTTTGATACCCATCCTTCAAATAGGAGCTTATGTGTATATCCTTGCTGTTAGTTCTGTCTCTCTACCCCACCTTCTCTTTACCCTTCCAGCATCTCCAATCTAACCATTGGCCCGAAGGGGCTCATCCGTCTTGGTTTCCCCATATCTCCAGCTCCCCTCTATACTAGTGTACCTTCTCCAGTCCATCTGGATTTTTAAGGTAGAGTTGGGACCATTATGGTTAGGGGGGGGAGGAAGAAACTAGAGGAAACTTGTA
Organism: Nesogale talazaci; assembly: GCA_004026705.1. Lineage (NCBI taxonomy): Eukaryota > Metazoa > Chordata > Mammalia > Afrosoricida > Tenrecidae > Nesogale > Nesogale talazaci. The sequence continues at coordinate 24,587 of PVJH01030144.1, forward strand.
TGCATCATCACTGCCTGGCTGCACCTTGACTGGTCTGTCTCCTCCCTGTGACTTCTCTGTAAAGGGGTGGCCAATTACCCACCAGTGGGCCTTAGGTCCCCACCCTGCTCTCCCCCTCATTTGTAATGATGTGATTCTTGTTCTTTGATGCTCGATATCTGCTCCCTTTGGCCCCTCTTGATCACGCATGTTGGTGTGCTTCTTCCATGTGGGCTTTGCTGTTTCTGCGCTGAATGGCGACTCGATTATCTTCAAGTCTTTGAGACTCCAGGCCTTCAATCATTTGGTAGCTGGGCACCATCATTTCTTCTCTTCTGTTTACCTTTGTATCCATTTGTCTTCAGCAATATCAGGAGTCAATTGGTACATTGATTTTTATTTTTGTTCTTTGATACCTGATTGTTTCCGCACCTCATGATTGCACAGGCAAGTGAGCTTCTTTTCTGGTGGGTTTTGTTGCTCCTGAGCTAGATGGCTGCTTGTTTATGCTCAAGCCTTTAAGACCCCGGATGCTATACCTTTTGATAGCTGGGCACCATCTGCTTTCTTCACCACTCTTGCTCATGCTCCCACA
>PVJH01030145.1:0-25154 GCA_004026705.1 Nesogale talazaci
TGCCCCTTGGGCACTTTTCAGTACTGAAGGCATGCTGTGACACTTTCCTCAGCAGGACAGAGGCCAAGGGGTAGTGTGGCTGAGAGGGTAAGGATTAGAGAGAGATGTGACTGCTGGAAGGGATGAGAATAGGTGCTGCTGCTGCAGGCAAAAGGACTGTGTTCTGTTTGTTTTCTAATCTTGCCTTGTGGTAACCTGTTAATGCCTCTAATGAACCCTACAATCATGAGTATTGTTTGCCCGTCCTGTGATAATTGAGCCTGGCAGGGAGGGATGGTTGGTGTTAGAGAGGAAAAGAAGGATGGAGGGTGGAGGCCTGTCTGACCTCTGCCTCTGGACACTGCTTTGAGACTGGTATGGAGTTGCATTTCCCTCCTCCCTATTAAATCCAGTAGAAGTCAGACGAGGTTCCTACACCATCTACTCACCTTTCATTTAGGACAGCTGGGTTTCATCTTGGTCAATGAACTCATGTAGTCACCACTCATCTGTAAGTGGAGAAGTGTGCTGCTCTGACGCTGAACAGATTGAGCAGAACTTCCAAACAAAGAGGAACTGGGAAGAAAGCACCAATAATCTACTTTGAAAACCAGCCAATGAAAAAGGACAGGGCATGGTTTTGTTCCATTCAGCAAGGAGTCACTGTAATAGAAATACCAGATGTGGATGTCTTTAGCAAATTAAAATCAATTTTTCTCACAGATTAGTGGGTCAGAAGTCAAAATTCAGGGTTCTGACACTGGGGAGTGGGGGAGTTTCTTGTCTCCTTTCAACATCTGTAGATCAGAGTCACTTGGAGATCTCCCTATTATCTTGGGATCAATTTCCTTCTGGATTTAAGACTTTTTAACTGATGAGACCCCAAGTGGAGCAGTCATGATCTATGCCTGGTTCATATTTTGTTAGTGTTGACTCACAGACTCGCTGCTGACTCGCAGTGACCCTACAGGGCAGGGTAAAACGGCCCCTGTGAGGTTCTGAGACTGCAGCTCTTTACGGGAGCAGGAAGCCAGGCTTCGCTCTCAGAGCATCTGCTGCTTTGAAACTGCCATCATTGGGGTTGGCTGCCCAACACATAACCACTGCAGCACCAGGCTCCTTTTTGTTGATATTGTTGAGGGTATTTTCTTCTCTGCTGCGTTCATCTTCTTCCTTTTTAAAATATAACTTTTAAGATAAAAGGTGAGACTCAAACAAGGGTGTGACGTGTGTCAGGATGCAAGGGTCTGCCTTGAGTGAGCGGCATTATCTGAGTCATGCTTTCTTGTAAGGCAGTGGCTCAAGATACACTACTCTGCCCCTGCTTCAGTAACATGCAGAGTTCAGAAATTACAAAAGTGGAGAATAGTTACATATGCTTACAAAATGGAGGACAACTATGTAGTACTACATAATATCTAAGATAAGAATCTATTACTATATAACTTAATATATAGTTACTCACTATAGGGAAACTATAGAATAGATTAATATAACTTAATAGCTTAGCTGCAATCATCTCCTAGCCCTTATTTGGGGGGAGCCACAATTTAACACACAGCAGTCACAATGAGTTGTTGGCTTACTCAACGACAAGAAATAATGACTAGTCTGGAGGGAAAAAAGCTCTTAAAAACATACGGGCTGAGCCCGAGTGGCGTAGTGGTTGTGAGCGGGACTACGGCCCACTGGGTTGGCAGTTCAAATCCAACAGCAGCTCTCCAGGAGCAAGGGTGGGCCTCCTACTCCCACCAGAGGGCAGTGATGCCTCCCCAAAATTCAAAACAAAACAAAAAAAGCTCTTAAACACTGACATACAGTAATGTAAGAATGCCCCAAGAAAAGAAAATTTTCATTCAGACTCTGAATGAAACTGAACACAGTGCTCATCCAATTTTCTCTAGAATATGCCTCACTTGTACCAGAGCCATACTTGTTTACACTCAAAACAAAAAACAGCAAATAAAAATATATCATGGTAAATCTAAAGGCTGGGCGAGAGCCATGCTAAAGGGAGGCAGAGTAGAAGAAATATGGATGAGCACTGAAACAGCCTCCACAAGGTGATTGGATATGCAGCTCGAATTGTCTTACTTTCATATGACTTGCTTGCAAAAGTCTGTTCTATCTGTCACTGGAATATATGTATATATGTCAAATATATCCTGTTTACACCTTAATGTAAAATGTATTTTTGCCTAAACCATGAATCTAGTCTCAATTTCAGGAAGCTGGGACAAGGGTAGGGAGAATGCTTTACAAGGGAAAAGATGGAGATAGTATCCACTGACCATCTCAAAGAAGTCTGGTGATCCCGAGACCAAAGGTAGATGGGGGAGCTCAGACTAGTCTGAGGGATATGAGATTGGAGGACAAAAAGAGGGACAATCTGAAGGGCACTATAAAATTTTGGAGTCCCAAGAGGTTAGAGCTCTTTCAAAGTACAGCAAATTACTCTAAAATACGTGTTGCAAAATTTATGAATAGTTAAAAGTCATCACTATCTGCTAAATTAATAACTTTCATAAAATCAATGCTTTCTGTAGGTGGACATAAGTTGGGCTACAGACATTTATTCTTAACACATTGCGGATGGATCCTGAGTTTATCTGGTCTTAAATGTGTTAACTTGCAGATGGGTTTTAGATCTCTACTACTTCCCCACCCCTTCACATTGACTTGGTAGCTTGATTTTTAACTTCTTTATTTTAAAATATCTGGTCTTTAATGTGTTAATAGACTATTACAAAGGGAAGGGTCCTTAGTGGAAATTGAAATGAGCAATAAAGAATGATTTCATATGATAATAAATTGACTAGGGCAAAGCAATTATCATGAGCCTTAAACATTCTATTTCTTTTTGAGATGTCCAACAGTAGGAAATGCCATCGTTATCTTCACATAATCATGCCTTGCTGCTATCCTAGCTACAATGCTTGGCAATTCTTGACGTCATTGGTAACAGAGCAAAGTGTTTCTGCACATGTCTGCACTATTTTCATGATCTTTGGTTGGTTGGAGTCGAATTAGACAGATATTATATATCTGGCTATATTAGACAGATATTAAAATTGTGCTTTCAAAAATATTTAATGACTGATGAGTCCAGATTCAATGGGCAAGAGGAAAACAGCAAGCTTCCACACTGCATGTAGAAAACGAAATTCTATATGATATTTTGTTTGGCTCAGTCTGCATTAATTGATCTCTAAAAGTACGCTTCTTTGTGCAATCTGTCATTTCCCTTCAGAATCACCTCCAGCACTACTTGACTCCTGTTGTGGGCAGTCCTGTGTGATCACATATCTTTGTGTCTGTAGGTTCTGCTTCCTGGGACAGCCTGCCCCACAGAGGTGAAGCAGCAGTCTGGGAACTTCCAGTATCAGTGATGGTAACTCTGACTAGGGGACCACCTCAATACAGGTTGCTGCACACTGTGAGACAAAGTTCTCCTAAGGTATAGTGCAGTAAACTTTGGAAGAACTTCTCCCATAAAGGGAGACCATTGAAACCTAGGTACTTAAAATAAAATAGATATAATTGTCTCTTTCTGGAGTTTCCACACTCTTTTTTACAATCTTGTGTCAGTACATCTTAGGCATATCACAAAATCTTACGTGTGAGATTTATAGTAAGCATGTGTCAGAAAAATAGATATAATTTTTGGATCTATGCCTAAAGAAAAGTACATAAGATTCAGATGTTTAAACAAATACGAAATTATCTTCCAATTTCTTGGTGCCATAAGTGTTTTTTCTTCTTATGGATTGCTGCACACTGTGAGACAAAGTTCTCCTAAGGTATAGTGCAGTAAATTGGGAAAGTCACCCGGGTTCCTCCAAGACAGGCATGAATGAACTTATTTTACCACAATGAATTTTTCCTCATGACAAGTAACATATTTTCTAATTATTTCAGCCTCAACTATCTCTTGCGATGATTGTTTTGATCATCCAGTAGTAGAGTACTCTGTTTTAATTCTTTGGAGTTATGTTACAAGATGGGTTGCTACCTATAAGGTCAGTAGTTCAAATCCACCAACCAATCTGGGAGAGACACTAGACTTTCTACTCCCATAAAGAGTTATAGTCTCAGAAACCCACAGGGGAAGTTCTACTCTACTCCCTAGGGTCACTATGAGTCAGTATTGACTTGATGGAAGCAAGAATAGAAGGTTAAAGAATGGAGAGGGACAGGAAGGTTGACACGTGGTAGTTCATTCTGCTGGTCTCCCTGGTACTTGGTCACCTTAGGAAAGGCCAGCATACTTTGCCAGAGTAGACTAATTTCTCTCCTTGACAAACCAGCCTTTGTAAGAATTTTTTAAAAATAGTTTAGAAACAATAAAACTATTACACACGGTTAGGCGAATCTGACATTCAAAATAAGCCTGTGTGAGAAAGAGAACAGAAATTGACATTCCCATCTTATACCTATGCAAACTAAGGGTGGGTAAGAGATTGCAAATGTCTTCCTTAATTTGACCCTATATATTTCTTTTATGTCATTTAGTATTTGCATTTATATTGTATAGTCTATTGTAAAGTCTAGTATTTGCATTTATATTGACTCAGTTGCCGACCTTTGAAGAGAAATATACTTTAATTAAAAATCACAGCTTCGGGCTACCCTTAGATAACAGAAAGTTCTTATGCATATTCGCACATGGAAAAAGCTCATGGGAGTTATAGACGGGCTGGTCGTTGGGGCAGGAACATTTGTTTCAGCTAGCTAAGTCTGCCACCTGATGTCTCCAAAGAAGTGCACCCAGAAAGACACTTAGAGATCAAGACATCAAAATGTCATCTCCAATATTTTGGACATGCAGAGCAGTACCTAGAGAAGGGCATCAAGCTTGGTAAAGTAAAGGGGGAGTGAAAAAGAGGACCATCCTCAGCAAGATGGGTTGTGACAGTGACAAGGACAAGGAGCTCAAACACATGAACAATTGTGAAGCAGGTGCAGGCAGGATGGGCAGCGGTGTGCTCTGTTGCACATGGAGTTGCTGAGTCAAAGCCAACTCTAAGGTCCCTAACAATACCATAAACTGACATTTGGATCAGCCAGTGCTAGCTAAGATATACTGTGAGAAAACATCAAAAATCCAGTGGCTTACAGCAGCACTGGTTTATTTCATGCTCATGTTACTTTTCACTTGTGATGACTACCTAGTCAAAACCACTCCCACTGCCATCATGGCAATTCCATTGCATAATGACTCCATAATACAGAGTAGAACAGCCCCTTTGGGTTTCTGAGACTGTGGCGGTCATGTGCTTACATTAATTTCATGATTGAGATGTAGGGGTGGAGTCTAGCCTGTGAATCTGGAGACAGCCATTGAGTAGCCAATGAGGCCTCTGTGTGGGCATGGCTTTCTCCTGAGACTTCCAGGAAGTCTCGTGATATTTCCCTCATGTTGATGAGAAGCTTTCTCCCCAGTTGTTGGGAGTTAGTTAGTCTCCGAGACAACCAACTACAGACAAGATGGCATCGTCTGATGAGCTGAAGGAGCTGGAGGAGAAGCCACACGGCCTTAACCTGATGGAACCAGACCTCTGAAGCTAAAGAAGCCATGTGGAGAGCCCTGAGTTGCTTCTACCACCACTGGATGCTGTTGATGGACCCTGAGCCCTGGAAGCAAGGAGCCCTAGGGAGACCCCTGCTGGAGCCAGGACTCTACACCCACTGGCCTGTGACTTCCAGAGTAGGAAGGAGACTTTTTTTTTTGGTGGAGGGGCATCACCCTCATTGGATGTTGCATTCCAATGTTCCAACCTTTCCCTTATATCAACATGCACATCTATGAGTTTGTTTCTCTAGTTTTCCTGGGCTAACACAGAGACTATAAGTCTTTACATGAACAACAGCCTCATCTTTCTTCTGCATGGCAGTTAATATATTTGAACTACTGGCTTTGAAGTTAGCTGACCAAAATGCAAAATCTTCTGTACTACCAAAGCTCCTTGTGAAAACTATTCAACTCACTCATTCGTCCAATTCCAACTCACAGTGACCCTGTGAGACACTCTAGATAGGATAGGATAGAAGTATTCCTGTGGGTTTCTGAGACTGTAACTCTTTATTGAAGTAGAAGGCCCTGATTTTTCTCTCTCAGAGTGACTGGTGGTCTCCAAATTTTGTCGTTGGCAGTTAACAGCCCCAAATAGGGCTCCCATTGTGAAGACTAGTGATAGGCTGTATCCCAGGATCTAGGCTAAAGGAGCAATCTATTTAGAACATGCTGTTCTTCTGGAAGAGGCAAAAGGAGCATGGTGAAGTGGGGTGATTGCTCTAAATGCTTCTGGACAGTCATGGTTGTGTGTGATGGGTAGGTTTGTTATGCCAACATGGCCATAGAAGATTGGTAGGTCTGTTGTGACAGCACAGCCAATGGAACACACGGGATGAATTAAAGGACAGAGATAGGAAGGGCTCATCAAGTCCCACCCCCTCTCTTGCTTTTGTTTCTTCGGACCAGCTAGCTGCTTTGTTCATCCTGTACCTTGTCCTCCAAGCAACACTACCCATGGGACACCTTAATCATGGACTGTGGAGCTGTGAGTTGAGGTTCCTTCAAGCCCTACCTCGCCACGCTCCTGGGATATACATCTCTTGAGCTGGGTACTGTTGGATTCTGTCATCTTGCTGACTGTTGGCGACCTGCTTTGCTGTTTGCAGCCTGTGACCAGATAGCTTGAATTGCTCTACAGAGAACTGCTCAGTGGCCCTCAAGACTTGAAGGACTGCCAGTCTTCCAGCTGTCTCATGCAAGTAAGTTGCACCGAGCAATTTGTACTGCTTTATAGATTAGTTAACTGTTTCTTTCTTATCTTATATACTTTTCTCTATGTATAAATTTATAAAGAGAATTACTAGTGTCCTGGTTTTATTTCTCTAGAGAATCCCCTCTGACACAGTTGTGTCACCTCTGTTCATAGTCTTCAGACAAAGACAATCACAGACCAAGAGGTTATCAAGCAGAGCCCTCACATATCCCTTCTCTAAAGTTCTTCAGTTCATACAACAATGTGAAGATTTTTAAATGTTTACAGTCAAGATAGTAAAGAATTGAAAGCAATTAAAAGAAGCTACCACAGTCATTTATATTATCGTCATAATATATTTTATTTTCCTTTCTGCTTCTAACTTGGAAAATCCAACTTAGATAAGTAGGGGATGTAATCAGATATTTTAGAACAAAGTTCAACTCAGGTCCCAGTTGCTCTCCTTTGCAAGTATAATGTGATGTGAGGTGATGTGATGTGTGAGGGGTTGATGTCATGCTAGGTAATGCCATTACCATCATTACATAGCAAAACCAGGAGCATGATCACTGGTGGATTTTACATTGAAGTGTTATCATCAAGGACAACATTTTGACATCAGCAGCTGCTCCAGATGAGGAAGAGGAGACTTTTTACCCCCTAAAGATCCATAGCCTTGTAAACCACAGAAGCAGTTCTACCCTGTCCTATGCGGTTCTTAAGAGTCAGAATAGAATTGATGGCAGTGAGGTTTTGACATATTTAATTAGGTGGTGTCTAATTTCATTATATTAACTGGTAATATATAGATGATATAATGTTGCTTGCTGAAAGCAAGAGTATTGGAAATACTTGCTGACAACTGTACAATTCTACCTGACATGTTTGAAATATGGAATTGTGTTAGCTCAGGTTGACAAGAGAAATGAATCCAGGGATATTCATAAGAGAGAGCTTTATATCAAAGAGCAATTATATATTGAGAAAATATCCCAATCCAGCTCAAGTCCTTAAGTCCAATATTGGCTTGTCCATAAATTCTGACTCACTCAGCCACATGCAATAATTCTGAATGCAAGATCAGTGTTAAGGGGTGAAAAGTTGTGGATCCTGTGGCAGTGGAAGCATCTTAGCTCTGGTGTGGGTCTATAAGTGGCTTCTCAACAGGAAGGTGAAGCAGAGAGGGTATGTGGCACACCTCTGGGGAGAAAAAAAGGAAGTTTGCAGAATCTTCATTAGAAAGCCATGCCACAAGGATGCATCATCAGGCTGTGACCTAATTGACAGGCAAGAATCCACCCCTATACTTATGAGATTATGTAACCACAGCAGGAATGATATGCTATATGTATTAAATTCAAACTAATAATTAAAAAAACACTAAAGTCTTTAATATGGATTATACCTTATCATAAACGAAACAAAAATACAACCCACGCAATAAGCAACATTAATATAAAGGGAAAAGGCATGAAAGTTGTCATTGATTTTGTTTTACTTGGATCCACAATCAACACTTTTTGTTTTTCTTTTTCTTTCATCCCATGTCTATCTATATAAGATAGGCAGGATGAACAATACTGAGGTGAAAACCATGGGACTGGCAGTGCCAATGGGACTGGGAGAGAAGGGAGAGGGGGAGGCGGATTGGGGAACCAACATGCTGAGCAATAAAGGAACAACAAGAGATCTAAAATTGATGGCAATGAGGGTGTATAATGCCTGGTGGGGTTTGATCAAGTGCAATGTATCCAAGAGGAATTACTGAAAGCCAAATGGAGGGTGAGCATGGTAGTAGAACAGGAGGTATGGGATCAATATAAGACTTTTCCACAACTCTATCTCCTCCAAAGTATTAACTAAATATTATGAGCTGTTTGCCAGCACTTGGTGGGAAGTCAGATAGTTAGAGATATTCTCCCCAAAGACTCCAGCCATCTAGACACCATTGTCTCTCCCACAATAGACAGGGATCAGTACCTGCAGTTAGGACAATGGGTCATTTCTCCTGAAAGCTTTGGCTAAATCAAGTCTACAGCACAAGGGTAATCAAGGTTAGACTGCCATCTTGAATCTAAGGTTCACTCACTTTGTCACACATGGAACCCCAATACCTCCCTTTCCTATCATGTGTGTGATCCTAGTCTAAAGTGACCAGATTTTAACATTGGTAAAGTGGGACACAATTGACTGGAGGGTTGGGGAAGTGTAGGGGGGAATAGCCCCTTCTTGTTCTCCTGCTTTTGGCAGGACAGTCCCGATTTCAAACAATTTTCCCCGCATCAGGTGGCGTTTAAAAAAATTCCTGATTTTTGGAAAGAATACTAGGGAACAGCGGGAGAATGGGAAGGGAATATACCCTCTAGCCCACCCCCACCTCCCCAACTCCTGTTTTACCAATGTTAAAATTTGGTCATTTTCTCCTCCCCATTACTGTGGGAACTATAAGATAGCCCCTTCCTGTGATGTATATCCTTACCTGTAATTAGGGGGTTTGGACGTTCCCCAAAGATTTATGTTTTGGTCAGCAATAAAAGGGCTTCCTCCCACCCACTATCATGATCCCAATGCTACCTAACAAATCCAGCTAGACTAGGGGATGTACACTGATATGGATAGAAGCCAGAAACATGGGGAATTCAGGACAGATGATCCCTTCAGGACCAGTGGTGGAAGTGGTGAAACCCCGAGAGTGGAGGGAAGCTGAGGTAGAAAAGGGGAACCAATTGCAGAGATCTACATATAACCTCCTCCCTGGGTTATGGACAACAGGGAAGAGGGTGAAGGGACACATCAGTGAGTGGATGATAAGACAAAATAATGATAATTTATAAATTACTGTGGGTTCATGGGGGAGGGAGAGTGGGGAGGGAGAGGAAATGTTAGAGCTGATACTGGGAACCTAAGTAGAAAGAGGATGTTTCGAGAATGATGATGGCAACATATGTGCAAATGTGGTCTGCATACAATTGATGTATGTATTGAACATGATGAGTTATATGAGCCCCAACAAAATGATTTAATTATTAAAAGATGTGTCTGACTCCTTTATTTCTATCTCTCATATTTTCTATGACTTTTCTATAATTTTTATTTATTATCGCTGTAAAATTGCCCCTACCAGACACCTGATGATGTATTAGGGGCTGGTTCCTCTGATAGGAGGAAGGTGTGTAGATGGCATAATTTGGTTGCTGAAAATGAGGAGGACTTGAACCACTTGCTGGTGAAGAGCAAAGATTCCGTCCTTCAATTTGGATTGTGACACAAAATAAAGAATGCTCAAATGCTCAAACTGGACCAATAGGTGACATCAAAATAAATGGAGAAAAGGTTGACGTTGTCGAGGATTTTGTCTTGCTTGACTCTACAGTCAGTGCTCATAGACTCAGCGGTCAAAGACACACTGCTTTGGGTCAATCTACTGCACAAGACTTCTTTAAAGCATTGAAAAGTAAGAGTGTTACTTTAATGACTAAGATGTTCCTGACTCAAACCATAGTATTTTCAATTGCCTTCTATGCATGTGAAAAATTGGACAGTGATTAAGGGCCAAAGAAGATCAGTGGATTTGAATTGTGGAACTGGAGAAGAACATTGATGGTTCCATGGAGTGGTAACAGACAGACCAATATATGTTCAAAGAATATAAAGGTCAGAGTGCTCCTTAGAGGTAAGAATGATGAAACTTTGCTTAACATATTTTGGACATGCTAGGAATGACCCTGGGGAGAACATCATGTTTGGTAAAGCAGAGTGGAAGTGAAAAGGAGGAAGGCCTTCAATGAAATGGATGGACATAGTGACTTCCACAAGGGGCTCAAGCATAGGAATGATGGTGAAGAAGGTGCAAGAGCAGGCAGTATTTAGTCCTGTTGCACATAAATCTCTGTGTTATAAATAATTCAGTGACACCGCACGAGTAACAACGACCCACGGGGGCCAGACCATTCTGTTAAGGAATGATGGGTCCAGCTGACACTTTCTTTATTCATTCCACAGATGTTGAATGTGAAAAATTCTGAATGCACCATTTTCAATAACTCAAAATGTCTTTGTTACATTCTTTCAAGAACTGTCATTTTACTGGGAAGACAGACAAACAAAGATACTTACAATATGTATTACAAAGAGGTATATAGTATCAAGCATGGGGTTATAAAGTGTATAAAAGAAGGGTACAACACACAGATTTTGGGTTTTGCAAAGGTTTGTCAGAGCAAGTCATGTGTGAGACCTAAGTGATGACTAATCAAGTTTAGGAAAAATAAGCTATATTCAATAGTGGTTTGGAACTGAGAGAGAGCATTGTAGTAGTTTTTAAACGGGTTGAAATTTCATGAACATACACAAAAACACATTATTGCCCAAAACCCAAACATGGACGTTTGCCTTTTACAATTCTAGGTTATCAATCAACTCTGCCCTTTACCTTTGGAAACACAGAAATGGCCTTAATTCTTGTGATAGTTAAGGTTTTTATCTTGGCTGGACCAAGATAATTAGTGATTTGGGACTAAAAATGTTGACATTTCCATGATGAGACATATCTTAATATAATCATCTTCATGGAGGAATCTGCTAGCAGCAAAAGGCAGTTGCATTGAGGGTGTGGCTTGCTGACAATATAAGTAGACAGTGTAGAAAAAAATTTTTTTGCTCTGTCTGGACCATGCATCTGGCTCAGAGTATCACTGTGGTTCTTTTCACTTGAACCAGCAGCCTGCTGTACTTGGGAGATGTCAGAAGCCTGGCAGCTTACATACTGTTCTTGGATTTTATTCACCTTTGCCACCAGAAGCCTGCTGTCTGACGTGCAGCGATTAAGTTCATCAGTCCCTGCAGCTACATGAGTTAAAAGAAACTTCCAGTCTGACATCTGACTCATTGACTTGGAACTTGCCCTCCTTTACAAATGTGTGGGCCTTTTCCTCAGTATAAACTTTCTATACACATAAGCTTAATTTGTTTTAGATGGGTATGTTTATATGACCAATGATCTTGACCATGAATTACTGGACATCTGATGAATTTGAATTCATCTGATTCTCCTCTATGGACTATTTTGTTGAGAAATATAGAAAAGTTGGTGTTGGAAACTCTATCAAAGATGGGGATCTGGGTGAATATCTGCAAAAATCTCCTGCAGTCCATTGAATTGCCTAAATTCTCACCCTTCCTGACACCTGGTATCTGTCCAGTATGTCAGGGTCTCTCCAATAAAATCTCTTGTTTCAATTAAACCATTTTGAAGGAGGCTTGAGATACTAGTAACCAAGAGTCTTAATTAAGACTGACCTTGATGTATCTAGTTAGGAGATTATTAACATAATTCAGCTAAGGCTGAAGCTAAGTTGAACTGGCAAGAGACCAAGATAGATGGCTTTATAAGTCTACATGACAAGACTCAAGACTGTGGGGACTTCAGTCACTGAACCTGTTGTAGATCATTTGACTTCACTTGACTAAACTGGTTCTTTGTATGTGTAACTAGTCATATGGGGATACTGTGCACAGTCCTAACTGTTCCCTCAGTACTGCCACTTCACTCCTATAAGTCAGATGTGAGTCTCCCCTCTGTCTTCCAGAAAACCCCACTGTCTTTTGTTAGTTTGCTTTCTATCTAATTGGAGTAGAAGGAATTCAACAACCCTTTACCCTCAAAAATGACAAGGGTTGTTTCTGGCCTTCTGTGACGCAGGGCAAATTCATATTGCACAAACCTGTTTCTCATTTATGTGATTTAGGTATTTCCAGAGTTAGGTTTTTTTTCTTGTCCTTTTTTTCTTTATGGAATGTGACAGCTGAAAATCCCAGCAGCCTTTTATTTGAGAATTTCATTCAGATTCTGTACTTATAGGTAAAGAGAAGAAATTATTGGGAAGTTTTAACATCTTTTTCTAAAGGAAAAAATAGTGTCAGAATAAGAAGGCATTTTAAATACTAGTCCATAATTAGTTAATAACTAAGCAACCAGCCTCATAATATGACTAAATAAGAGTCATTGTGGTAATATTTATAGTATGAAAATTTTAACAGATACTCAACAAAGAATAAAGAAGTGCTCAGGAAGATCCTATCATAGTAAAGGAAAATAAGATCTAGTGTCAGAGGAGCCAGCCTATGACATTTGACATCGGGGGGTTGGTAGGCGCAATTGCATGGCGATAATTAATTGTTATAGTAAAGTCATAGAGAGCTTGTGAAAGAGAGAAACTATAGAGTCAGGCACATATCATGGTAGCATGCTCACCTCAGTCCCACCCGGTGGTCCATGTAGGGTAAGAGAGAGTAGGGAGAGAAGAGGACATGGGGAAGAGACAGGGAGGAGAAGGACGGGAGTTAGGGGAGGAGAGGTGATTGACAGGAAGTCCTTTATTCTGACCAAGCCTTATATATCTTTGGGGAATTTGCAAGGCCTCTAATTACAGGTCACAGGAAGGGGTTTTCCTACAGTAATGATGGATGATCTAAGGATACACACTTTATAAGAAAGGGAGAGATTAGTGGTATACATGTGACAAGAGAGGCAGACTCTACACCCAAGACGGCAGCCTAACCTTGATCATCCTTGGGTGAGCTTGACCTCCCGGTCTCTCCTTTAAAGATGTAGTCTGCAACTATCCTTATCAGAAGGAAGTGAGCCCTACTTAGGGTGGGATGGGTCTGATAGCTCTGGATGGCTAATGTCCCTCAGGGAGAATAGTTTCTGACCTGCTTCCGTGGACCTCCAAGTGTATAGTCATATGCCACGTATAGCAAGCAGTTAAAGTTAGGCATATATTTCGGGGAGGGAGGGGCAACTTGGGAGAAATCTTTCTGTTCCTCACAATTCAGTAATACAATAAATATTATGTTGTTATTTGCTATCAAAATGACTCTGACTCATGGTGAACCTACTCACAATAAAGCAAAAAATGTCTGACCTTGCTTCATTTTTAAGTTCATGATATGCTTAATATCATTGCTTGGGTCACTGTTTATTTTAACTGATTTCCAATCTAAGCTGCTTATTTTCTAGCCCAGTATTGGACAATATACCATTTGATCAATAAGAATTTTCAAAATCTGGAAGTAGATTGCCAGGTATTTCTTCTGATTCTGTCTTAACCTGAATGTCCCACTGTAACCTGCTTACCATTATCAAGGGCAATTCTAATATGAAATCAGATTGCAAGACACCAAAGTAAGACAAACTGACAGATGAATGGTGACGATAAATGTATATTAAAGATATAATTACTCTTCAAAACACCATAACTAGTGCCCTATGCTAGGTTCTCTAGAGAAGCAGAACCAGTGAGAGAGAAATTTGTATCAGTGAAATGGCTAACACAGTAATAGAGGCAGGCCAATCCTAATGCATGCAGGTTCAAATTCCATGGGTCAGATGATAAACTGGAGGTTTGTGAGTCAAGTTGGTTCTGGAGCTGATAAATCAAAGATCAGCAGGGCGACTGCAGACTAGTCACTGACAAGATGATGAATCTGAGAACAGCTGGTCAGGCTGGCAGGTGAATTAATTCAAGGTAAATAGGTCCGGTGGTGTGTTGCTGATGGCTCCCAGGATTAGCAGGCCAAGTACGAAGAACTGAAATTTGATGAGCCAGGTACAGGATCCAGACTTTACAAAAAGCAAGCAAGCTTTTCTATAGCATCCACTTAGGAAGTTGGCCACACCCTCTGCAGAATTTTCTTTTCAGTTGTGTCAGGGATGTGACGCGAGTAGGAGGATTGATTGCATTCCACCCTAATCTTACAATCGATTGGCTCCTCACGGCAGATGACATGATGGCAGTGGTTCTCAACCTTCGTATTGCCCCTACTCTTTAGTACAGTTCCTTATGTTGTGGTGACCCCCAACCATAAAATTATTTTCATTGCTACTTCATAACTGTAACTTTGCTGTTATCAAATGGCCAACACCTGGGAAAGGGTTGTTCAAACAAAGGGGTCGTGGCTCACAGGTTGAGAACCCATGCATTATAGAGTTGGTTACATTGTGTAATGGTACATCTTGAAAGATTGTTATTGTCATTGTTGTCTCATGCCATCCAGTTGGTTCCAACCCATTGCTACACTATGCACATTAGAACTAAATTAAATGGCCAGTCCTGAGCCATATTCAATTGTTCCTATGCTTGAATCCATTGTTTTACCCACTTTGTCAGTCTGTCTCCTTGAGGGCCTTCCTCATTTTTGTTACCCCTCTACTTTACCAAGCATGATGTTCTTCTCCATAGATTTATTCTCTCCTGACAAGATATCTCAATTTTATAAGACAGTCTCACTAGCCATGTACCTAAGGAGGACCCTGGTCATACTTTTTCAAAGACAGATCTGTTTGTCCTTTTAGCAGTCATGGTACTTTCAATCTTCTTCTCCAGCAGCACCATTCAAATGCATCAATTCTTCTTCAATCTTTCTTATTCAATGTCCCAACATTTACATGCATATGAGATGATTGATAATACCATGGCTCAGGTCACGGTAATCAAAGTCACATCCTTGCTTTCAAAATCTTCTAAAAAGGTCTTGTGCAGCAGATTTCCCCAATGCAATGCATCTATTCAGAGTCTCTTTTGTTATTCATGTGGACCTTTTCTTTCTTTCTTGTCTAATAACTTTTTGCTTTCTTCATGAATGATTTTCTTGATGTCCTCCTACAGCTCATTAGATATTCTATCATTTGGTTCAATGCATGAAATCTGTTCTTGAAATGCTCCTGAAATGATCAGATAGATTCAAAGTCTTATTTTACTCTAATGAATTTGTTTTAATCTTCTTCAGTTTTAACCTGAACTCAGCACTTACTCTGGTTTTAGTGGCTGTTTTTGAGCATATCCAAGGTCTTTTCCCACACGTGTAGTTAGTTTGATTTCTGTGTATTCTATCTGAGGAAGTCTGTGTTAGTCCAGGTAAACTAGAGAAACAAATTTCATAGACACACATACAGTTTATAAACAAGAGAAATAGGACATTAAGAAAGCATCCTAACCCAGTCCAGTTCAAAGTCATAAGTCCAATATTAGCCCATATACCCGATATCAGTCTATAAAGTCTCCTTCCAACTCACAAAGTCACAGGCCAGTGGTTGCAGAGTCCCGGTGCCAGCAGGGGTCTCCCCATGGTTCCTTGCTTCCACGAAGCAGGGTGCATCAACAGCATCCAGTGCGGTAGAAGCAACTCAGCACTGGCAGGGATCTCCACATAGCTTCTCCAGCTTCAGAGGTCTGACTTCATCAGCGCAAGGCTGTGTGGCCTCTCCTCCAGCTGCTTCAGCTCCTCAGATGCTTCCATCTTGTCTTGTCAGTGGTTCCTCATCCCTGAGACTAATTTCCAACAACTGGGAAGACAGCTTCTCATCTCCATCAGGGAAAATATCTCAAGATTTCCCAGAAGTCTCAGGAGAAAGCCATGCCCACACGGAGGCTTCAATGGCTAACAGGCTAGATTCCACCCCTACATCTCAATTATGAAATTAGCAT
Source organism: Nesogale talazaci (assembly GCA_004026705.1). Lineage (NCBI taxonomy): Eukaryota > Metazoa > Chordata > Mammalia > Afrosoricida > Tenrecidae > Nesogale > Nesogale talazaci. Next base: position 16,235 of record PVJH01030145.1, read on the forward strand.
AAGCACATGATCACCACAAACTCCATGGGTATCATCATTGTTTGTGTGATTTGAGAAGAGCATTTGATATGAACAAGTCATGGGTTCTCCAAATTTCTGTCATGCGATCCCAGCTTTGTTTCCATCATCAAGGCCATATTTTTCAACTACTTTTCCTTTCTCTATGTTTCTAAATTTTGCCTTCCAATTGTCAATAATTATCAATGCATCATGATTACATCTTTGATCACTTTCCAGCTGGATTCCTTCAATTTCTGCAGCACTAGTTTTAGTAATAGGGGAAAAATTTAATAACAGTTGTAGTAACTAGATTTCCTTAAGGGCAGATAGATAATCCCATCACAGACAGCATTCAAGATTGATTTTGAAATGTCCTTTTTAACAATGAGTGGCCAATCTCAGTCCATTCTACTCACTAGCTCCTAAAATATCAATGTTGCTGTGTTCTATTTTGTCATTGATCATTAGTAGTTTTTCTAGATTCATGCTGTGCACATTCCAAACTCTCACTATTAGCAGATTTTTGGAGCTGCTTCTCCTTACCTTGAGTCATGACCATCAGCACACAAAGACCCAGAAGTTTCCATTCCCACCAGTGCTACCTCATTTGCATCACCATAATAGACTCCACTCTGAGAAAGCAACACCTATCAGTCACATTTTGAATGTCCTCTTCACGGCAGTGACCCCCCCAAACCCAAACCAAGTCAACTTCCATCAAGTTGATTCTAATTTATAGAGGGTTTTTTTTAAAGAAGAAAATAAAAGTTTACTTTATTTAAATGAAAACACAAATGTATCATGGTTATTAATTTTAAATCACTGGTCCTAGTGGAAAACAGAAATATTGTATTCTGATTGCACCACCCAAAAAAGTGTGATATAACTTTTGATAGTAACACCGGAAGGTCAGAAATGAAACTCCTTTGTCATAGTGACTGGGTTTTTGAGACTGTACATTTGAGGAGAATCTTATCTTTCTCCTGTGGCATAGCCCATGTGTTTAGACAACTGACCTTGCCTTTGGTAGTCCCTTGGTTACTACACAGTGCCACCAAGATTCCTCACAGTAGTAGAAGGTTACATCTAAAACGTTACAATTGTTTCAACTCTTGCCTAGTTTATTTTCCTTTCTGGTGAAAGTGTTTGATTTTCCTTCTGCAAAATATAGAACTAAACACTCTATAACACCAATCATTGATCTTGCATTATGCAAACTCTCAGTCCTTTAGGAGATATCACAATTTGAACTGTTTACCCAATAGTGATTCAACACTATAGTCAAATCAAAACACACAGAGGCTTGCACAGAGCTACTGCCTCTACACACACAAGGAAATTTTTGCTTAAGGTCATCCAATAAAGGTTACAGCAGTACACTCACAAGGAACTGCCAGAAATTCAGGTCAAGTAAGAAGAGGACCAGGAACAAGGGATATCATTGCTGATATCAGATGGAGCTTGACTTAAAACGGAGAATACCAGAAAGGTTCTTACTTGTGTTTCATTGATTATGCAAAAGAAATTGACCTTGTGGTCCATAGTTCACCACCAATCCCCTTGAGAAGAATGGGAATTCTGGAGCACTTCATTGTGCTCATTCAGAACTTGTACAGGAATCAGGAGGCAGTTGTGGAAACAGGACAAGCGAATACCATGTGACTTAAAATGGGAAAGATGTGTTAGGTATCATCCCACCATACTTATTCAGTCTAGATGCTGAGCAAAATATCACAGAATTTGATCATATGAAGAGCATGATATCGGGACCAGAGTATGCAGATGGCACAACCTTGCTTGCTGAAAGTGATAATGAATTGAAGCACTTGATGATGAAGACAAAGGATTACAACCTTCAGTATGGATTACAAATCAATGTAAAGAAGACCAAAATCCTCACAACTGAACCAATAGGTAACATCATGATAAACGGAGAAGGCTGAATTGTCGAGGACTTGTTCTTACTTGGACCCACCATCCTCGTGGAAGCAGCAGTCAAGAGATCAGCCGATATATAATGTCAAGTAAATCGGGTGCACAAGACCTCTTTACAATATTGAGAAGAAGGATGTTACTTTAAGGACTAAGCTGGGCCTGACCCAAATCATGGTATTCTTCATCACAGCATATGCATGTGAAACCTGGACACTGAATAAGGAAGAATTAATGTATTTACATTGTGTTGCTGGGAAAGAATATTGAAGGCCCATGGACTGCTAAAAAGGACAAACTGATCTGTCCTGGAAGAAGAATGGCTAGAGTGCTCCTTAGAGGCAAGGATGACAAGACTTTGTCTTATGTACATAGGACATGTGGTCAGGAGAGAACCGTCCCATCATGTTTGGTAAAGTGGAGGGGCAGAGGAAAAGAGGAAGTCTTCTAGGAGACGGATTGACAAAGTCGCTCCATCGATGGATTGGGCATAGGGATCATTGTCAGATGATGCAGAATAGTGCAGTTTTTCATTATGGTGTGCATAGGTTTGCTCTTCATTAGAGCCAGCTCAGGGGCACCGAACAGCAACAATGACCTGAGTGAGTGATTTCCTTGATATGTCATGAGCTCCGTGAGTTCTAAGGAAGTGCAGAACTCGGGGACGTGAGGGATTATACTAAAGAGAGGAGTGGTGGTTAACATCAGGGGAAATGGAGTGGTATGGCATCTTGGGAAAGTTGGACTTGTGGGGAATCTTTAATATCCACCTCTTTAGAACTGGTCTTGTATTACTTCTCAAAGAAAATGCGCAATTGCATTCAAGTGGCATGGTCATATCCTATTTACTGTGTGGTCTTTAACCTCCCAGAAAAATGCTCATCCATCTTATGTAAGCAAGAAATAATGCTCATTTCACTGGTTTATTTTAAGGCTTAAATAAGCTATGTCTGTGAAAGCATGGTGCCTTGCAGTTTTTTAGTTGCATATGTATCTGATTTTTAATAAATTATCATATTTATCAATACCACAATTTAAGTATGTCTTGCAAATGCAAAGCAGGGTCTCCACCTGTTAAGTGTTTTTAGAAGTTTAACATACAAAAGCACAAATCTTTTCCTTCACTGTCAGATACTATCTTACAAGGAAAGAAAAAAATCCCACATACCTACAAGCTTCTCTTCACGTTAGTTTTTAATGTTCTGTTGGATTCTAAAATAAATGTGTCTTCCAATTTGTCACAGAAGCGTAAACCTAGACTTAATCTCTCATGCCCCCAGGAAAGCATTAGATTTTCCTCCTTTCCTACTGTGTTTTCCTTATCTTGGTTCAGGGAAATAAAAATAAGAAATTAAATGCCTCCCAGTAGAGAGATGTGATATTGATAAAGTAGCATTTTGTTTCCTTAGAAGATAGTTTGAGACTTACTTAATTCCACACAAATACCACTATTAATGCAAAAGAAGGTAAATTCTGCCTCCTCTAGTTGGCTGCTGACTGCTATTTGATTCGCATGCCCTGCATGCCACCCTGTTTCTCATGTTGATGGGGAAGTGAGCCTACAGCCTGTAATCCACTCCACCACTTACACTGAGGATATGTTTGAGTCCTCTTTACAAGTGTCAACTTGTTTTATTGTCTTATATCAAATGCTCAGACATGGGGAACATAGTCAACCTTGAAAAGCCGACTTGAGGAATTATCTCTTCCACCTAATAACCTTTCTTGATGTGTATTTGAGAAGATTGCATGCATGCCAGGTTTCAATATCTGCTAGTCAAGAACAGAAAGGGAGGTCTACCTAAGGAGTAGAAAATATAGTTTAATTGGGTCAAGATATGGTTTTAAGAATAGATTGACTCCCAGCACCAAAGTCAATGCTAGGTTCTGCTATCAACTTTGGTGAAGATCAGCTGGCACAGAGGGGATGAGGCACATCTAAAAACGCATTAGCAACTATCTAAAGTGCAACTATTGGTCTTTTCCTATGCTAAAGAAACAAGAGTGATAAAAATCCAAAGACCCATGGAAAGAGTCTGGTTGGCTAATGGACCTCAAAAATAGCCATTAGACCTGAAGAACTAGATGGTGCCTGGCTACCAGTATCAACTTACCTGAAGAATCACTTCAGGATATCCCAAATAGAGTGGCAGAAAATGTAGAAATGAAGTGAAAATGATGAAAGAGACCAGGCTTATCGGATTGATAGAAATTGTGCCCCTCCTCCAAAAAATGACTCTTACTCACAATTCAGGTCTGGAATTGAACACATCTCTATCTCAGAATAATCAACCATTAAAACATTTTAAAAAGCAACATTTACTATAGAGCAGAGAGAGGAAAGAAGGAAGAAGGGAAATCAACACTGGGAGGCAGTGGAATAAAGGATGGTAGGTTGAGGGATTGCAATGGATCCATTGAAAACAAATACTGTCTAAATTATTGAATATAAAACGGATCATTGGAGATGTAAGCATTCACTTAATTCACAATAAAAAATTTACAAGTTAAAAAAAGAATCACTATTCCTTCAATAGCCTCTCTAAGTAGTTCAAATGGTTAAATGTCTATCTGCCAACAAAAGAGTAGTGGTTCAATCCTTTCCAGAGGTGCTTAGAAAGTAAAGCTTGGTAATTTTCCTTGTTGTACTAAAAGAGACCTGCTGTACACATGCATATCCTTCATGCATGATCAAACACTTGTATTATCTAATGAGAGGTTTTTTTAATGTTAAATAAATTTGATCGAGGGGCATGCATCTATGTCTTGAAATGATTTAAATTTTTGAAAGATATATAGTAAGGCAATCACTTCATTTAATGCTTCTTGAATATTGCTTTTAAAATACAATGGTTTACTTTTACAGTGGTAATACATACTCATAAAATTTCTGTTAGACAGAAAAAAAAAAAAAAAAAGGGCTGAGCCCCGGTGGCGTAAGCGGTTGAGAGCGGGACTGCGGCCTATGGGCTTGGTGGTTCAAATCCAGCAGCACCTCTCAGAAGCAGCACTGTGTAGCACCCACAACGACCAAAGGCAGTAATGCCCACCCCCCCCACCCCCCCCCAAAAAAAAGAAAAGAAAAAGAAAAAGGAAATTTCTGATAGACTATAAATTTGACGATAGGCCAATTTTCTTCCAAATGACAGAGATATATAGGTTTCTACATATATGAAAGACTAAGCATCATGGATAAGGGATGCCACTGAACACCAGAAAAGCATAATTTACTAACCTTACAAAGAAGATCTGAATACACCCTCAGGTACTGCCAGCAACTTTAAGTTGGCTGTCACTAAGGATACATCATTAATTTGTTAAGCTATTTTTCTGAATAGAATGTAAGATGGCTATATTACTTTTCAGGGCTGAAAGGATGTAGGAATCATGAATAAAGAAATGTCTCAGGCTGAGCCCCGGTGGCATAGTGGTTGTGCACAGAACTGTGGCCCACTGGGTTGGAGCTTCAAATTCAGCAGCAAGGCTGGGCCTCCTTCTCCCACCACCAGAGGGCAGTGATGCCCAAAACAAAAGAAAACAAAAAAAGAAATGTCTCTTTCACACACAATAATTCAGATATCTAAATGAGGATGATTTTGAAGGAATATAGAATAGCATGTGTATAAGTCTGGCTTGACCAGAGAAAGAAATTCAGAAACACTCATATGTGTACTAGAGAGAATTTTATATAAAAGAGCAATCAGATATTGAGAAAACATCTCATCCCAATTCAGATGAAGTCTGTAAGTATGATATTAGTCTGTATATCTCTTACTAGTCCTTATATTCCTCTTCAGACTCACTCAGCAATGCAATATGCAATGATGCCAAATGCAGAAAGGTCACAGGATGGTGGGTGGAAAGTCTTGTTAATCCAATGCCAATGGAAGCATCTCAGTGCTGGCTCCTCTAGCTCTCTGAGTGTCTGCTCCACAGAAAGATGAAGCAAAGAGAGAGTGTGGCCTACCTCTAGAGAGAAAGAGAGGAGGTTCCCAGAATCCTCATGAGAAGAAGGCATCATCCCTGAAGGAGGCATCATCAGGCTGTAGCCTGATTAACAAACTAGACTTTAACCCTAGACCTATTTATCAAGTTGACATGATTTTGTAACTACCACAACATGCATGGAACTACAGAGGCAACTTTTATTTATTAAATTTGGAATATATGTGATGCATTTGATCCCTGTAATACTTTTAAACTGATGGTATCTGTGATAGGTAGCTTAGTTATGCCAACATGGCAAAGAAGATAGGGAGGTTAGTTGTGACAACATGGCCAATGAACATGTGAGATTGATTGAAGGGCAGCGATATAAATGGCTCAGCAATCCCCGCCTTGCTTTCTTGCTCTTGGATCTTCGGATCAGCTGGCTGTCTTGTTTGTCCTATGCCTCGATCTCCAAGCTACACTACCCGTGGAATTCCTAATCTGTGGACTGTGTTGCTGTGAGTTGAGGTTCCTTCAAGCCCTACTTTGCCACGCTCCTGGAATATAATCTCTTGAGCTGGGGACTGTCGGACCCTGTCATCCAGCTGACTTTTGGTGACCTGCCTTGCTGTTTGCTGCTTGTGGCCAGATAGGCTGAATTACCCTACAGAGGACTACTCAGTGACCCTCAAGACTCAGCTGTCTCATGTAAGTCTTGTTCCAAGACATTTGTACTGCTTACTAGATTAGTTAATTATTTATTTCTTATGTTAGATATCTTTCTATCTATATAAATAGATAGAAAGAATTATTAGTGTCCTGGTTTTGATTCTTTATAGAAACTTGTCTAACGCTGTATTCTTCTAAATATAAGACATCAATCCTCTTTTTTTTTTCATGAAGAATATACATTCCACTGTTTATGCAATCCTGGGAGATTTTCCTAAAAGTTCAACCAATTTTCAACCTATGGGCAGAATTTTACTATTTATGTTCACAAAAATTATTTTGCTTTGGAAAATGATAAAGCATATTCTTCTTTTAAACTTTTCTTTAACTATTCATCTTTTGATACTTAAGAGTTGCTTTTGAATAAAATATCATTTAAATCCAAATTTTATATCCAAAAGTGTTCTTCTGTGATTTAAGTAAATATTTATATTTATACTTTTAAAATAATGTAGTAATTGTGCTTGAAATAGGAAGAATACTAGAGAAGAGTGGGATCTCAAAATAAAACAGGGCAAAGAGGAGCGTTTAATCATGAGAGGTCAAAATTCTCACTTCAGAAGGATTGAGTAAGAAGAATCAGATCATTCATCGGCTATGTGATTAAAGAAGTCTTCTAGGTTCTTAGAGCATGAAACTGCCCCAACATAAGGCACAGATCTAGCAACCAGATGTTCAAACAGATTGTTACATGTCAACTTTAGGTTTACAATGCTGTATACTCAGTTATTAACCTTGAATAATGACTTTACCTGTTCATGTAAAAGTCGCATATTTCCCCTTAGAATTTCCTTACTGAATTGCTGGACACTCATAGCATTGTGTCTTGACATAAAGTGACTCAGTATTCTTTCTATATCCCCACCAAAAAAGTATTTATTTCCCTAAGTACTATTTACTACTAGTCTAGGTGTGCCCCAATTGTTCTTCTTCACCAAGAACCCTGGTAATGTAGTGAGTGATTAGGTGTTGGTTGAAAACCTCAAAGTCAGCAGTTCAAAATCAACAGCTGCTGTCCAGCAAAAAAACAAGGCTTTCTCTTCTTATAAAGTTTCATTTCAGAAACTGCCCTCAAGGGCAGTTTTACACTCTCTTACAGTGTCACTAATGATTCAGCAGCTATTTAATGGCAGTCAGTTTTGTTGGTTTGTTTTTTAAGTTCATTAATCACTTACTAGGAGGGCTGAGCCCCGGTGGCGTAGTGGTTGTGCGCGGGACTGCGGCCCACTGGGACGGAGGTTCAATTCCAGCAGTGGGGCTGGGCCTCCTACTCCCACCACCGGAGAGCAGTGATTGCCCCCCCCAAAAAAAAAATACTTACTGGGAATATGCAAGTCATTTCTTTTTCCAAACACGTTAAACTAGAAGTTAAATTATTAAAATCCCATGCTCTGTGTCCCCTAATAATTTTCATCTTACTAAAAAAAAAATAGAAAAGCTCCACAATCTTTTCTTCTTCATCTCTGCTATCATTTTCTTCAGCTCTCCCCTTTCTGGTTTCTGGTTTCTTTGCAGCTCCTCAAACCAACTAGAGAATCACATTCTCATCTAGACTTTGCACCTTGAGTTCTGACTGCCTTGAATGCTATTTCTCAAGAAAACTATTTTCTGTGTGTTTTCAGACCTTTACTCAAATGCCATCAGTCAACGAGCTCTCCGTTGACCAGTTCTATTTTCATATTTCCCATAAACATTTCTATACATTCTTATATCTACAATAATAAGCATAAGAAATCAGTATAAACAATTAGAATTAGATACTAAACTGAATTCTTTTTTTTTAATCATTTTATTGGGGGCTCGTACATCGTTTTTCACAATACATAAATAAGCATACTGTGTCAAGCACCCTCACATGTCCACTGCTATTATCATTCTCCAATCGTCTGCCTTTTCCCTTGAGCCCCTAGTATCAGCTTTTCCATCCCTTCCCCTCTTTCCCTGCTCTCTACTCCCCACCGACCCTCAATACTTTATACATTGTTATTGTTCTATCATATCTTACACTGCCCGACCTCTCCCCCAACCCACTCCTTTGATGCCCATCCTTCAAATAGGAGATTGTGTGTATATCCTTGCTGTTGATTCCATCTCTCTACCCCACCTTGTCTCTACCCTTCCAGCACCTCCAATCTAACCATTAGTCCAAAGGGGCTCATCCATCTTGGTTTCCCCATATCTCCAGCTCCCCTCTATACTAGTGCAACTTCTCCAGTCCATCTGAATTTGTAAGGTAGAGTTGGGACCATGATGGTTGTGGGGGGGGGGGGGGGCGGGAAGGAAGGCTTCAGGAACTAGAGTAAACTTGTATGCATCATCACTGCCCGGC